>RXON01002548.1:0-45013 GCA_009667805.1 Leptobrachium leishanense
TACGAGTAAAAGCCCCTATTTGCAGAGATGCAGGAAACAATAACCTTGGATACGTGAATAACCACAGGAGACACTGGGGACCTCTGCATGGCTATACCAAAAAAGGAGACCTATACTGAGATCGGTCCTTACAAAAAGGTTACCTAGTAGCCATACAGAGTCCCAGGGTATACACTGAATACCTGGAGTAGATACACTCCACAACCTGCAGGGAAGGACTTCAATCCCAAAAGTCGTGGTCAGCAGGGACACAAAACAATACGTACAGTACAGCTAGGGATGTCCAGAAGAGTCGTCAGTGAATAAGCCAGGAGTCAAAACCAAAACGTTTACCTCAAGCTAAAGCGAGGATACAGCAGAGAAAAGCCATCAGCCAGGCCACAGGGTCAATACCAGGAAATCAATCAGAACATGAAACTCAGACAATGGAGAAACACTGAAACTGATAAACGTGAAAACACAAACACAAACTGGAACCCGGGGATACTAAAGAAACAACAGACAGATAAACAAAAGAAATAAGGTAAACCTTAAACCTGAAAAAGAACTTGGATAGAATAACAGGGAGCTCTCAGGAACAAAAGTGTAGCTGAAGTGAACAAGATGCAAGAGCATGGTGATATGGGCCCATGGCTTTATATAGGGGAGTAATCAGCCCATATCACCAGCAGATGCTCAACGAGCAATTGAACTTAATAGACAACTTAACCCCTGAGCTGCATCTCATGGAAAGCAGCACAGGGAAACACATGGGAACCAAAACATGAGGATTACAGAGGGCAGGGTGACAGGGTTGGAACGTGGAAGGTAGACAATGAATGCAGCACACTGCAGGGCAGAACTCGAACTTGAAAACACGATGAATGCAACACAGTGCAAGACAGAACTCGGTACTTGAAACACAATAAATGCAGCACACTGCAGGGCAGAACTCGATACTCGAAAACAATGAATACAGTAAATTGCAAAGTCCTAACACTCCCAGCTAGGGAGTACAAAACAATGACATGAGTATCACTCACACCAAATGGCTTCGTGGCCAAATGCCTGTAGAGTGAAAACAAACTCACATAAACAAAATGCAGATAACTTCGGGGGACAGACAAGAGAATAAACCAGAAACCAGAGCATGAAGTCATACACAGAAAATCTAGAATCAGAACACGAACTCAAACTAGAAATGACACAAGGAACAGGAACTCCGTAGAACATAGTCTATCCTGATCCAAGGATCAAATGCATAGTAGGCCCTATATATAGGGCTGAGCAGATCATGTGAAAGCAGACCATTAACCCAGTAGAGACGGTCTGCAGAGCCTGAGCTTGAAAGCCAGCAATTGGCAAATCCCTGCTCCCACCACCAGGGGGCAGAGCCAAGACGTAACGGGATGCAGCCGACATGCGATTCGTATTTTCTGAGATTATCTGAAATATGAGTCACCGAAATTTTGGACAAACTGATATTCATTCCGAAATTAATTTCACATGTCTAGTGTTACATCAATTGGTGACAGCTCCATTCTTTCATTTGGTTTTGTAATTGTATGGATGGATGCGACCATGGAACGTCACACATAAGCTGCGATGGATCCCAGAGAAGGAATTCAGATTGTCAGTAGGAAAGTGTTACATGTGACTTTGAGATGTGAGTGGCTTTACTAGGTGTATCTTACCTGTATCAGTTGCTGATTCGTTACTTGTTTCTGATGTCCTCGACCCTGTAAAAGCAGATATCGGCAGCGCATGAAAGTTGCTGACTTTGGACAACCAGACTTTTTGAAAACAATATTTTTTCCCCCTTTCTATCAAGATCATTGTATCATTGTAATAATTGTCCTGGCTTGTTTTTCTTATAAACAGGTACATTGTAGCATGTGACCAGACTAGCCAGCCATACAGAACCCTATCAGCTGATCTATTTCTCACCCCTTTGATAAGATGCATGCGAGAATTTGCTGCTGTCCATAAACTAACTTGAGTCTTGTTTGACTCAAATCATGTTAGATTTTAATTTCCTGTAAATATAATAAATATTTAGTCTTTAAAAAGCCGGTTCTTATAAATGGGCTGTGAAATTCCCCCCCTCCATTTTGTTAGTGTCAATACTGTATAGACCGTTGTTCCTTCTATAGGATATGAGCTGTGGCCGATTTCCTGTTATGTTCAGTGCAGGAAAATGTGCGCAGAAGCGGGAAGATGGGAAAAGGGTCTCGTGAACCATATATGGTAGTACTTTAACTGAGTGGCTAAACTTTGATGTTGTAATGTATCTGTACACTGATTGGCTATAAATTCTGTGTATTTTAATAAATAGATCTGGCTTAACGAGGAAAGCTAGACTTCTAAGAAAGACCAATACAGTTTTGTGGTTGATTCTTTTTGGGAGTCTCCGCCATGGCGTAGCGCAGCTCTTTTTTTGGTTTTGATATATAAGAAGAAACTTGGAAAAGGTTTATGGTAATTATAATGAATAATATAATTTTTCAAATCATGTATCACATCTATCTGGAGATGCATGTGGGGCTCTGGGTGCTCTGTCTTATTTGATAAAACTAGACACACACACCATTATCGGGTATCCTCCTATCATAAAGTTACCACCTCCATGGCTGACCTTTATAACAATGACTAAAAAAAAACCCTGATCAAAAAATAAATATTTTACATTGAGTATAGAGTTAGAAAGTAGGGTTAGATTAGGCTTAGAAATAGAAATTAGGATGAGAAAAAAGGTTTAGAAGTTAGGATTAAAAATTATAAATTATGGTTCGATGCTAAAGTTAGAAATTTTAGGGTAAGAAGATTTGCTCTGGCATAAGAAATTCTATTAATTATATACCGAATTGATTTGAATCGATTCGTTATATACCAAATCAATACAAATTGATTCGTTATATACTGATTTGCTTCGGTTTTGATGCAGCCGATATGCAATTCGTATTATCTGAAATACGAGTCGCCAAAATTTTGGTCGAAATGAATCGCACATGTCTAGTGTTACATAAGTTGGTGACAGCTCCATTCTTTCATTTGCTTTTGTAAATGTATGGATGGAAGCGACCATGCAGCGTCACACATAAGCTGTGATGAATCCCAGGGAAGGAATTCAGATTGTCAATATTAAAATGTGACGTGACTTTGAGATGTGAGTGGGTTTACTAGGTGTATCTTACCTGTATCAGCTGCTGATTCATTACTCGTTTCTGGTGTCCTCAACCCTGTAAAAGCAAATATGGGCAGCGCATGAAAGTTGCTGACTTACGTTCTTTTAAACATTTTAATGGACCAGACTTTTTGAAAACAATAAAAAAAAATGTAAGAAATTCAATTCATTATATACTGAATTAATCTGAATCGATCCAATTGATTCGTTATATACCGATTTGATTAGTTTTGATTGCAGCCGACATGCGATTCGTATTTTCGGAAATAATCTGAAATACGAGTCGCCGAAATTTTGGACAAACTGAGATTCATTCCGAAACTAATTTCACACGTCTAGTGTTACATAGGTTGGTGACAGCTCCATTATTTAATTTGTTTTTGTAATTGTATGGATGGACGCCACCATGTAATGTCACACATAAACTGCGATGGATCCCAGAGAAGGAATTCAGATTGTCAATAGGAAAGAGTTACATGTGACTTTGAGATGTGAGTGGCTTTACTAGGTGTATCTTACCTGTATCGGCTGCTGATTCGTTACTCGTTTCTGGTGTCCTCGACCCTGTAAAAAGCAAGTATAGGCAACGCATGAAAGCTGCTGAAAGTTTTTCCTTTTTATCAGGATCATTCATTGTATCTTTGTAATTTTACTCCTGGGTTGTTGTTTTTCTTATATACGGGTACATTGTCTCATGTGTCCAGACTGGCCAGCCTGAGAGAACCCTATCAGCTGAATTATTTCCCACCCCTTTGCTAAGATGCATGCGAGCACATGGTGTGTGTTTACTAGGAGGTCTAATCGAAGAAAGGTGAATCTCAGGAGAATGACTGGAGAAGTGAAAATTCTAGGTCAAAGTAGCTGATTTAGAAAGTGAGATAAATTGGAGACTTTTTATGGTTTGGCTATTTTGACCTAGAATTTTCACTTCTCCAGTTATTCTCCTGCTTTTCAACGCTCTCTGAATAACCCTGTGAATGTTTAATCCCGAGGTGAAAAATAACATTGCTTTAGATGTTTAAAGCGGGCAATGAGGAAATGTTGTATTTTTTCACACAGCAGTTAAATGCAGCATATTAAAAAGAAGTTGTTTTAGGAGGGAAATTAACACTTCTCACTCAGAACAGAAGCAGACACCACACCTTCATTCTACATACAATGTATCAAATTCATTACACCAGACAAAACACCTGGTGTTTACCGTTTGAAAAACACAGGTCATTTAGAGGTGAGAATCTTTGCACGTACACATTAGTTTTTAATTCAATATCTAATAAACCGTTGATTATAATATTCTGCAGTAAAGAGTCTCTTTATTTCTAGATTTTTTTGTATTTTTTTTAAGCATTTTTTATACTTTTTTCAAAATTTCTTTTTTTTTTGCTAACTCGAACTTCAATAACAGAGAAACAGGTTGTATCAATACACTGATTTTACCCTTTCACTGCTGAGGCATTTCACCGCTATGTGCTCAGCTTATTTTTACCGGCTTTCACTCATCATGTTTAAACGCGATTTGAAGCCACATTTTATTAAATGACCCAGTCATGTTAGATATCGTTATTTCCGGCAGACTCCGCAGATTCATAATATATAATTTGTATATGTATACGTCATGTCCTGCCTGTATATTATGACAAAAAATGCAATAAAAATTGAATTTTTAATCATCTGCAGTGTGTAAAGTGTTTTTTATCACATGAGCATTTGCGGTTATATTTTCTACGGGGTGCGCTTGTACAAAAATTAGAAATGGAGACTTGTTACATTTTTTGGGGGGGAATTGCGTGATTTTTAGCAAACGCACCCAAAAGAAAAAAATCATTACTGCAGCATCATTGTTCACAGCGTCTGAGGGCGCTGAAGTCAGAACGCCGCGGTACCTCAGACAGAGAGGTGAGTATCTCCGCCGAGGGTCCCGCAAAGCTGATGACGTGTGGGACACGTCCTCAGCATGTAACGTGCGACAATGAGGACGTGTCCCACACGTCGCCAGCAGTGAAGGGGTTAATAGGAATCTGCTCAGTTATGCTGTCACGATACAGCTTGTTTTATTACTTGAATAAATAATAAGTGGGTTGATCCTGGTTTTGCTCTTGGAAAAGGTCACACTGCATTTTACACCATATCTCTCTCGTTGAGTCGGGCAGCTCAGTTGTGTTGAGTTTAGTGAAGTCACTAATTTGTATTTAGCTAATCCTGATCTTTTGGTAAGACATACGTTATACGTTCCTATGTATCCTGACCCTTGGTTTACTCTGCATCTTCTCCCTTTTCCACTAAAAGATACTCCAGTTTCCTCTAGAGGTGTGCGTTTCGTTTAACAAATTCACCCAAAATAATGCTGATTAGTATTTCGGAAGTATGTCTGAAATAACGAATGGATTTCGTCCAAATTGCAATGGAAACGCAAAACTAATCAATTTGTTATGTCGTTACTAGGGATGAGCTGTTCGGTTCGGAGTTCGATTCGAACTTTGGCAGTTCGAAAGTTCGCTAACTTCGAACTTTTTGGGGTGTTCACCAAAAGTTCTAAAAAAGAAATTAAAAAAAAAAATGCTTAAAAAATCTAAAAATAGACTCTTTACTGCAAAATATTATAAGCAATGGTTTATTAGATATTGAATTAAAATGGGAATATTGTTGCTAAAACATCAGGCAGACGAGGCCCTCTAAAATCAGGCACTGTAGACGGCAGCCCGCCGGAGCCTCCCTCCCAAGGACCCCTTGACTTGAGGAGCATGCGGCCATAAGATTACAGAGCTGAGACTGTGCGGGCTGGCGCAGGGACTCCAGGGAGGGAGCCACGGCAGACTCCCCCCCCCCTTCCGCCCAACCAGGATCCAGGGAACCCCCACTGACCACCAGGCTAAGGTAAGGCGATACATTTTTAAAAAAATAAAATCCAAGGACATTTTTAAATGTCCCCAGCAACATAAAATAAAAAACTTTTTTCTTTCTTTCTAATACTCACCTGATTGCTGGATTCACAAACTGTAGAGGTGCTGCCCGGCAGTGTGCGGAATCATATGCTGCATTAATTATACTGTAAGGCTGGGTACACACCTGCGGTTTTTTTATTCCCGCAATACGTGCGTTTAACACGCGGATCGCGCAAACGTAAAAAACATCCGAACGCGCATTGCAGCGCGTTCACGGCCATAGACTACAGAGTGAATGCGCTGCAATACGCCCCAAAGAAGCTCCTGTACTTCTTTGGGCGTAGGAAGTTTTACAGCGTGTTCCTGCGTCCTGTAACACACCCAGGTATGAACGGGACCCATAGCAAATAATGGGATTTCCCTGTTTATGCGTTTTACAGCGTGCAGGAACGCGCTGTAAAATGCTTAGGTGTGAACCTTAAAGGTGCTGCCCGGCAGTGTGAGGATTCATATGCTGCATTAATTCTTCGTCTTACAAATTTGGTTACTTAACCCGTTTGCGTTTGGATTGTAATATTGTGACATCCAGGGCCCCGGGTGGCGATCGGGGGGCCCCGGACGCATGGTGCTGCCAGCTGGCCGAATGCCAGGAGCTCTGGCGGCACCCGGCACAGCTGTGAGTGATCAGGGGGCAGGACGTGGTGTGATGACGCAGAGCTGCCTGGACTGGTGTGCGCCAAATCTCACCATATACAGTAGCGCAGTACTAGTGCCAAAATGTTGTTGAGCTGGTTTTGTTATAACAACTACTCTTGCTCTGTGCCCCTGTCTGGTATATTCCGCTGCTTGTTACTGCTGTTGCGCTTCCATCCTGCCATGCACTATAGCGCAGTAATATTTGGGTGCACTGCCACTGATGCCTATATTACCAGATTCATAGAATTTTAATATTGGACGGCATGGTCCAACCCTGCACTCTTCCACAATACCACAAAAGGGTTACGGTGTGAAGGCACTGTTGCCAACACTAAGGCTAGGGTCAGACGAAAGCATTTTTCCCCGCGAACGTCAAGTGTGTCCGAATGCATTGACGTATTTTTTCACGGAATGCGCAAAAACGGTCAGACGACGCGCATTTTCATGCGTGATTTTTTACGGATCGTCAATAAAACACTTTTTTGCGTCTGGACGTCATGTAGGCTGGACATAAGCAGTGTCTGACATCTCATCACACACACACGCCGCTATGCCGCCGCAGCGCACTCTGTACGTCAGTACTAGCGGTTCTGCGTACTCGACAAAATGCGTTCAAATTCCACTTGCGTTGCACGGCCGGACATTTGTGCGGCCGTACTTCGTATATTGGCCGTCATTGCCCGTCATTTGCTGCTAGTGCGGCCGTAATTAAGTGCGCCAGAACGCACGTTAAAAGTGTGCTGGTCTGACCCCAGCCTAAAAGCCAAATTTTAAAGCACCTATTGTTACTTTCATCCAAAGCCTGCATAAGTTTCACCATAAGGCTAGGGTCAGACTGAGGCAGTGCGAACGTGCGTGCAGCCGCACTTAATCACGGCCGTACTAGCAGCAAATGACAGGCAATGACGGCCAATATACGAAGTACGGTCGCACAAAAGTCCGGCTGCGCAACGCAAGTGGAAAATGAACGCATTTTTTCGAGAACGTTAAACCACTAGTACTGACGTACAGAGTGCGCTGCGTCCGCTAGCGGCGTGTGTGCGTGATTAGGAGACGTCAGACGCTGCTAATGTCCGGCCAACATAACGTCCAGACGCAAAAAGGGTTTTATTGATGATCCGTACAAAATCACGGATGAAACTGCGCATAGTATGACCGCTATTGCGTATTCCGTGAAAAAATACGTCCATTCTTCGAACGCACATTTTCACGGACAACGTGAAAAATGCGTTAGTCTGACCCTAGCCTAATTTAGCCAAAAAAAAATCACTAAACTTGTTCTGCGTGTCCTAAAATGTCTCCTCTTTTCATACAGGCTGCTGCCCCAAGCAGTTGTTTATGAATAGAGTAAAGGAAAAGCATTTACCGTCATTTGAAATGTCATTTTTTGGTTTTTAAATGTTTCTATACATCCTACAAATCCGCCACTTCACGGGCAGGTTATGGGGACCTCCTAGGCACGATATTTGAAGGAATTTTTGGTTTTTATTTTTAACCCTTATTTCATGGAAAACTCACTGTTCCTTTAAAAACGTTTTTTTTAAAACTTTTTGTCCTTGTTTCCTGTCCCCCAGGGCACTACCCGGACCCCCATATATATTTTATGGCAAATATGTAGCATATATGCCCTCTTGGAGGGCACTCTAAAAATTTAGCTTTTGAGTCCCATTGACTTGCATTGAGTTTGGTTCGTGTTCGAGTTCGAGTTCGAACTTTTGAAATTGTTCGAGTTCGAACAATTGTTCGAGGCTCATCACTAGTCGTTACACAGCAACGCGTCCCTGTCAATTGGCCTACAGTGTTGGATTCAGCACCACAGGCCAATTGACAGCTAAATACGGTGCCAATTTGGTGGCAGTGAGATTGTCCCATAGAGAACCATTTAATGATTCCTATATGCACAAATTGCAGAAGTGCGGTGAAAACAATCTCAAGGTGACCGTTCAGAGACCCTACGATTCTGCCCATTCACCTTGAGACCCTTATTACGGGGACATTAAGAACTTATGACCATTTACTATTATTATTTTTTTTACAAAAAAGCTTTTTTATCTTTTTACTTTTAAAGATTGTTTTGTATTCTTTTGAATTTTTTAAGACCGTTTTGTTTTTGTTTCAAAAGTTGTTTTTTGTTACCGAATATGAATTGCCAAAATTTCAGATGAATTGTAATTCATTCCGAAATGAATTGGACACATACAGGGTTATCCAAAAGAGATCCGAATTGCTTGAGAAAGGTAACCGAAAGCTGAAAATCAGTGTTCGGTTACCTTTCCTGGCCATTCGGCTATCCAGAGAGCAGGCAAGTCGCCAAATCCTGGCTAATTGCCTGCACATACGGTGCCTGTTCGGTGTCTGTTCGAGGGCAGTGAAATCCCCATAGAGAAGCAATGCTTCGACTATTCAGAGAACACAAACCAGCAGTGAAAAGTTCCCCTAATGTCCTGCCATTCGGTGGTTTCATTCGACAGGTTTATTCAGGCGAATCCCTTAGGCTTCAATGTTAAAAATATTCCTGTTTTAATTCAATATCTAATAAACCGTTCATTATAAAATTCTGCAGTAAAGATTTACTTTATTTATAGATTTTTTAGGATATTTTAAGCATTTTTCAGAATTTTTTTTTAAAATTCGATTTTTTTAAAAAAATTTAAGTTTACTTATTTTTTCTGTAACAGCCCTTATTATTATCATTCATTGGATCATATGTAAATTTCAGAAATTTTCGCTCAGTAGTTTCTTTGCAAAACATTCATACAAACGGTTTTCCTAATTTATTCACTTCACTCTGTCTGCGGTCTCGGCTTTTGCCCGGCGGCTTCGCTGCGTGTGATCGGCTCCTGCTCGGGTTTTTCCGGTGTCTTCGTCGGGTTAATCCAGATGTTTTTGCAGGTTTTCGGTGTGCATTCACTGGGTTTTGCGGTTAGTTTTCGTCGGGTTTGCGGCAGCCTTTCCCTGCAATTCGGGGACCCTGTGGTGTTTGCTGAATACACCGCAGGGTCACCGAAATGGGATCGGCAAAACGAACCGAATTGAAGAGAGTGACTTTTTGAATCTCTTTGAATAACCCTGTATGTGATAGTTACATAGGCTGAAAAAAGACATGCGTTCATCGGGTTCAGCCTCTCACATCACCTACTGCTGGCAAAAAACCCAGTGTGACACGTCTTTTAGAAAGTAGGGTTGGAAGTTTGGGTGAGAGTTTAGGGTGAGAAGCTTTGCTACAATAAATTCAATTAGTTATATACTGAATTGATCCTAATTGATTCATTGTATACAGTTTAATTTCAGATGCAGCCAATATGCAATTTGTATTTTCAGAAATACTTCAGAAATTCAAATCTCTGAGATTTTGGGCAAAAAGCAAATAATTCCGAAACGAATCTCAAGAGTCTAGTGTTACATAAGTTGTTGACAGCTCCATTATTTCATTTGCTTTTGTAAATGTAGGAATGGACGCGACCAGGGCCAGCCCGACCATGGTGCAGAGTGGAGCACCGGCGCCAGGCGGCCGAATTCTGGGGGCGGCAAATTTTAGCCGCCGGTGCACTATTTTTTTTTAAAATCAGTGGCGGCAGCATCTACATTTGCGGCGGCGCCGGGAAGTGAATCTTGTCCAGGAGCCTGAGGATCCGCCCACACGCGCCGTAATCCTGCGCTTCCATTCCTGGCCGCATGTGTGTGGGCGGTGCCTAGTATGGAAGCGCGGGATTACAGCAGTGGATGAATCCTCCACAGACTGCGGCAGCTAGGTTTCGTCTCCCCTCCCTGGGACCATCCGTCTGGTAAGAGACCCTGCCTAGTGCCTACGCTCCAGCTCATTGTTATTATCATCCTGCTAAGTGGGAAGCAGGCAGCCGCCTCTGCTCCTTCTCCCGCACACACACTCCCCACGCCAGCCCTCCCCTATTTACTTACCTGGCAACCGCTTCTGACAGCCAGGGTCACCTCACCCCGTTAACTTGCTGTAATCAGGACCTCATGGCAGGCTGTGATCTCCAGGATCTGATACAAAGGCCGTATCTTGCCTCGGCATTAGATTTAACCCTGTGAGATTTATCCTATATGATGTGTAATCTCACAGGGTTAAATCTAATGCCGAGGCAAGATACGGCCTTTGTATCAGATCCTGGAGATCACAGCCTGCCATGAGATCCTGATTACAGCAAGTTAACGCGGTGAGGTGACCCGGGCTGGCGTGGGGAGGGTGTGCGCGGGAGAAGGAGCAGAGGTGGCTACATGCTTCCCACTTAGCAGGATAATAAAGGAATCATCCCTGATTATCAGTGCTAATTTGGTCACTGCTGTAGCTGCTATGCGAGCTCTGAATAGCATTTAATTAATTTGCTTGTTAATGAGGGAAGTGACATGTGGGGGGGGAGCAGAGGGGTCATTGCTGCACAGAATATTGTCCTGTCCCGGTTACAGACACAATCACCTCCTCAATACGTCTGCATCGAGTTACTGAGCTTGAGGTGCCTTTTCTTAGGCTTGGTAAAAATTACTCGAAAATCTAACGCATTCAAAAACAGTATTCAGACCCTTCATTTTTTTTCTTCATGTTGCAGATTTATTCCAAAATTGATCCCCCCCCACTTTAAATTAACTCACACGGTGACGCAACAAAACAGACATTTTATAAATCTTTAAAGCTATATCAGAATGCAGTGCTCTGAATTTGGTATGTGGTCCAGGGCGTCCATTAAAGACTATACTAGTTTGTTTTATAGCTCTGTGATACAGTAACGTGCGCTGTGTATGAGCGTGAGTTTTATTGCTGTGGAGCTCTGTGATACACTCATACACAGCGCACGTTACTGTGAGTTTTATTGCTGTTGTGCTCTGTTATACACTCATACACACTGCACATTACTGTATCACAGAGCTCCACAGCAATAAATCTCACAGTAACGTGCGCTGTGTATGAGCGTATCACAGAGCTCCACAGCAATAAAACTCACAGTAATGTGCAGTGTGTATGAGCGTATCACAGAGCTCCACAGCAATAAAACTCACAGTAATGTGCAGTATGTATGAGTGTGAGTTTTATTGCTGTGGAGCTCTGTGATATGCTCATACACACTGCACAGCACTGTGAGTTTTATTGCTGTGTACGCGACCATGTAACGTCACACATAAGCTGCGATGAATCCCAGGGAAGGAATTCAGATTGTCAATAGGAAAGTGTTACATGTGACTTTGAGATGTGAGTGGCTTTACTAGGTGTATCTTACCTGTATCAGCCGGTGGTTCTGTTGTCGTTTCTGGTGTCCTCGGCCCTGTAACAGCAAGTATATCCAGCGCGTGAAAGTTGCCGACTTAACGTTCTTTTAAACATTTTAATGGATGACCAGATATTTACAAAACAGTAACATTTTTCCCTTTATATTAAGATCATTGTATCGTTGTGATTGTTTCTCTTCTATACGGGTACATTGTCTCATGTGACCAGACTATCCAGCTTGAGAGAACAATTGGGGGACTATTTGTCCCCAGTCTCTCTCTGCTCCCGGCGGCCAGAAGTAGTGGATCTGGTCGCCTTTCTCACCACTAAATATAGACATTTTCATAAATTTGTGTCTGAATAGAAATGTATTGCACCTTCTCAGTATATCAGTCGGGTCACCAGGTCAGCCATCTTCTCCTGGACACATTTTATTTCCATACAGAGGGGGAGCACTGGGGAAAGTGCTGCCCTGCAACATGTATAATTCATATGATGCAGGAAGGAAATCACGGCAGGTCACCTGGGATTCCTTACCTGCAGCATATGGATTAGACATGCTGCGGGGTGGCATTTTTCATGCACTGCCCATCAGCATGAATACATTATATGTGTCCAGGAAAACATGGCCGCCCTGGCAACCTTATATCAGCCAAATAGGAACCAAGTTCCCCCTGGTAAAAAAGTGAAGGAACTGCGTTCCCAGGCATTCCTGCAGGACTAGGATTAAAGTGCATGGACCTTACCGATAAAAGGTGAGGACTCTTCCACGTTCTCCAATGTTGTTGTTTCTGTAAATACAAACCAGAGAAGGAAATTAAATCAGACGTCTCACAGCTTTGTTTTTGTGAAGCTGCTTGGACGGACACTTTACACACGCAGGAACATCCAGCTGGGGGAGAAATGGTTTTACTAGAAACATAAATGTAAACACCAGAGGAAAGGATTATCAGGGTTATTCAGAGAGAGGTGAAAAGCAGGAGAATGACTGGAGAATGAAAAATTCTAGGTCAAAATAGCCGATTTGGAAAGTGAGATGAAAGGGAGAATTTTTCTGGTTTGGCTATTTTGACCTAGAATTTTCCATTCTCCAGTCATTCTCCTGCTTTTCACCACTCTCTGAATAACCCTATGTGCAGTACTGGAGACCGTATCTCCAGAAGGATATAGACCTCTTAGAGAGAGTTCAGAGAAGGGCTACTAAAATGGTGTACGGCTTGAAGGAGAAAAGTTACCAGGAAAGGCTTAATGATCTTAACATGTACAGCTTGGAAAAAAGACGAGACAGAGTAGATATGATAGAAACATTTAAATACGTAAAGGGAATCCACAAGGTAGAGGAAGGGAGTATATTTAAAAGGAAACAAAGTAGCAAAACAAGAGGACATAGTCTTAGATTAGAGGGGCAAAGGTTTAAAAGTAACATCAGGAAGCATTATTTTACTGAGAGGGTGGTGGATACATGGAACAGCCTTCCAGTAGAAGTGGTAGAGGCCAAAACAGTAATTGAATTTAAGCAAGCATGGGATAGGCATAAGGCTATCCTAAACAAAAGATAAATCCAGGTAAAGTATCCATGTAATTGGGCGACTAGATGGGCCGAAAGGTTCTTATCTGCCGACATTTTCTATGTTTCTATGTTTCTAACCCTGTATGTATCTTGAAAAGAGAATGTTGTGGAGGGGGAGGGGGTCAATGAAATGTCCCACTACAGCATGATATATTTATTTTTTTGAGAAAGGATTTTACCAGGAAGGATACATTGAGATTTCTCTCGTTTTCAAGTATGTCCTGGGTGGCGAGTATGTACCGTTAGGTGTCTTGCCCAAGGACACTTACTGGATATTCCCAAACATGCTGCTACTTCTCACCACCAACACCCTGGGTCTTCAGGCTGGGGCAACACGGGAGCACGTATTGCGTCCATTGTGACCCCCCTCCCATCATCCATCATAGCGCTTAGATGGATTGGCTGGGAGGTCCGCCAATGCATACTTTTATCGCACATTACAACGGGACCGGATTTTACCTCCATCTTGAACTACTACGATTGACGTCAAATGGGTCTACAAAGCTCAAGCCTCCATAGGAGGTTCTCATGTTGTAGAGATGTGCGCAGAGATAAGAGCACAGTGAGGTGGCCACACTGGCATCAGAGCGGAAAGAAAATTCCTTCTCACGCACTTTCTTTCCGCACCCCCAGTCTTAAGCATAAGAAACATGAAGAAACCACATCTCAGCCTGAAAACCCTTCTTCAGTCTGTTTGGCGTCACATTGAAGAAGGGCTCCAAGCCCGAAACATTTGTTTTTGATGCTCATTGTACGAAACAAACCCAGGTGACACTGGAGCACTTTTTTTTGGACCAACACAAAGTGCTATGTTACAATGTTGGTGCTAACTTAACCAGAGCTGTTGTAAACTTAAAACCTCCATAGACTATAATGGCTCTGGGAAGTTTACACCAGCTCTGGTTAAGTTAGCACCAGCTTTGTAATAGGGTCCAGTGTGTCTCCACTCCTTCTATGTGCTCTCTGAGAATGAGAAAAGAGACCCACACCACTAGCAAATACAGAAACTGATGGTTTCACACCCTAACAAACCTACACTTATGGGGTTATTCAGAGAGCACCAAAATATCGCCGACATTTCAATGCTCTCTCGTTCCCCGCACTTCATGGAATTAAATTCCCTGACCCTGCGGTGAATTCACGGGTAAGAAAAATCAATATGATTGAAAGTCTCTAAATTGATAACGCTGTTTGCAAAAAAACTACTGAACAAAAATATCTGGAATTTATACATAAAGATCCAATGAATGATAATAAAAAAATCAATAAATAAAGAGACTTTTTGCTGCAGATTAAAATAATAAACGGTTTAATAGATATTGGATTAAAACGGGAATATTTTTAACATTGAAACCTATGGGATTCGCCTGAATAAACCTGCCGAATGAAAACACCGAACAGCAGGGCATTTCGGCAACTTTTCTCTGCTGTTCGGGGTCTGAATAGATTAACCATTGCTTCTCTATGGGGGATTTCACTGCCGACGAACAGGCACCGTATTTCACTGACAATTCTCCAAAATTTGTCAAACCGCCTGCTCTCTGAGCAACCGAATGACCACGAAATGTCACCGTGCGGGGAAATTCACTGTTCGGGGCCAGATCGGCTCTTTGTGAATAACCCCTATAGTTTTGTTTTTTTATAATGAAACTAGTTGTAAAGCCTGCCCAGAGGGCAGTCTATTGTGGATATACTGCCCCTGCTCATGTATACTGCCCCAGCTCGTGGATACTGCCCCAGCTCGTGGATACTGCCCCAGCACGTGGATACTGCCCCAGCTCCTGGATATTGCCCCAGCACGTGGATACTGCCCCAGCACGTGGATATTGCCCCAGCACGTGGATATTGCCCCAGCTCGTGGATATTGCCCCAGCACGTGGATACTGCCCCAGCACGTGGATACTGCCCCAGCACGTGGATATTGCCCCAGCACGTGGATATTGCCGCAGCACGTGGATACTGCCCCAGCTCGTGGATACTGCCCTAGCACGTGGATATTGCCCCAGCACGTGGATATTGCCCCAGCTCGTGGATACTGCCCCAGCTCGTGGATACTGCCCTAGCACGTGGATATTGCCCCAGCACGTGGATGGATACTGCCCCAGCACGTGGATATTGCCCCAGCTCGTGGATACTGCCCCAGCTCCTGGATATTGCCCCAGCACGTGGATACTGCCCCAGCACGTGGATATTGACCCAGCACGTGGATATTGCCCCAGCACGTGGATATTGCCCCAGCTCGTGGATACTGCCCAGCTCCTGGATATTGCCCAGCACGTGGATACTGCCCAGCACGTGGATATTGACCCAGCTCGTGGATACTGCCCCAGCACGTGGATATTGCCCCAGCACGTGGATATTGCCCCAGCACGTGGATACTGCCCCAGCACGTGGATACTGCCCCAGCACGTGGATGGATACTGCCCCAGCACGTGGATACTGCCCCAGCACGTGGATACTGCCCCAGCACGTGGATACTGCCCCAGCTCGTGGATACTGCCCCAGCACGTGGATATTGCCCCAGCACGTGGATACTGCCCCAGCTCGTGGATATTGGCCCAGCTCGTGGATATCGCCCCAGCACGTGGATATCGCCCCCCCGCTCGTGGATATGGCCCCCCCGCTCGGATATGGCCCCCCCGCTCGTGGATATACTCACCTACATCGGCCCTCCAGCGATGGCGGTCCCGCGTCCCGCTTCCAGCGTCCTCTCTCGCTCCGTTGGTCGCCGGGATGACGTCACGAAAGCCTTTGACCCCCGGGGTCAAAGGCTTTCGTGACGTCATTCCGGCGAACAACGGAGCGAGAGAGGACGCTGGAAGCGGGACCGCCATCGCTGGAGGAGCTAAGGGCCGATGTAGGTGAGTATGTGTAGGCAACATCCCCCTACATTGGCCCGGAGCCTCAGCGGTGGCTGTCGTAGGCTGCTCGGCCGGCCTCCAGGCTTAGGCGAGCCCCCGGCTCGGCTGGGCCTGTAGGCCCAAGCCAAGCCGGGGGCTCGCCTGAGCCTGGAGGCCGGCCGAGCAGCCTGCGACAGCCGGAGGACAGTCACCGCTGGAGCTCAGGGCTAATGTAGGTGAGTATGTGCTCTCCACACCCACCCTGCTTACTCGGCCGGTATCCAAGCTTAGGCGAGCCCCCGGCTTGGGCCTAGAGGCCCAGCAGAGCCGGGGACTCGCCTGAGCATGGAGGCCGGTCGAGTTGCATGCTCGGCCGTCCTCCAGGCTCAGGTGAGTCCCTGGCTCGGCTGGGCCTCTAGGCCCAAGCCAAGCCGGGGGCTCGCCTGAGCCTGGATGCCGACCAAGCTTAGGCGAGCCCCCGGCTTGGCGTGGGCCTAGAGGCCCAGCCGAGCCGGGGACTCGCCTGAGCCTGGAGGACGCCCGAGCATGCAACTCGACCGGCCTCCATGCTCAGGCGAGTCCCCGCTCGGCAGGGCCTCTAGGCCCAAGCCAAGCCGGGGGCTCGCCTAAGCTTGGATACCGGCCGAGCAAGCAGGGTGTGTGTGTGTGTGTGTGTAGAGCACATACTCACCTACATCGGCCTCGAGTCCTCCACCGGTTCCACACATACTCACCGACATCGGCCCTTAGCTCCTCCAGCGATGGCGGTCCCGCTTGCAGCATCCTCTCTCTCTCCGTTGTTCGCCAGGATGACGTCACGAAAGCCTTTGACCCCCGGGGTCAAAGGCTTTCGTGACGTCATTCCGGCGAGCAACGGAGAGAGGATGCTGCAAGCGGGACCGCCATCGCTGGAGGAGCTAAGGGCCGATGTCGGTGAGTATGTGTTAGGCAACATCGGCCCTGAGCTCCAGCGGTGACCTCCTCCGGCCGAGCAGGCTGCTCGGCTGGCCTCTAGGCTTAGGCGAGCCCCCGGCTCGGCTGGGCCTGTAGGCCCAAGCCAAGCCGGGGGCTCGCCTAAGCCTAGAGGCCCGCCGAGCAGCCAGCGGCAGCTGGAGGAGGTCTCCGCTGGAGCTCAGGGCCGATTTTGGGGTGTATTTGTTTGGGAACTTCGGCCCCGATCCTCCAGCGGTGACCTTCTCCGGCTGGCTGCTCGGCGGGCCTCTAGGCTTAGGCGAGTCCCCGGCTCAGCTGGGCCTGTAGGCCCAAACCGAGCCGGGGGCTCGCCTAAGCCTAGAGGGCCGCCGAGCAGCCAGCGGCAGCCAGAGGAGGTCTCCGCTGGAGCTCAGGGACGATTTTGGGGTGTTTTTTGGGAACGTCGGCCCCGATCCTCCAGCGGTGACCTTCTCCGGCTGCTGCTGGCTGCTCGGCGGGCCTCTAGGCTTAGGCGAGTCCCCGGCTCGGCTGGGCCTGTAGGCCCAAACCGAGCCGGGGGCTCGCCTGAGCCTGGAGGCCCGCCGGCAGCCAGAGGACGGTCACCGCTGGAGGATCGGGGATCTGGGGCAGTCTTGGCGTGTAAACACACGGGTAGCTGCGCGCGGCTCGTGCTGTTTTTTTTTTTTTTTTCACGCGGCCGGCACGCGCAGCTACCTGTGTGTTCTAACGGCCGCTTTCAAATGTCCGTCGCGCATGCGCAGTAGGGTTTTTGCGACGGACAGTTTTTAGCTTATCCTTTTATAGTATAGATACAATGAGATAAGGATGAAGATACATAAGTCGCAGTGATTGAAATGGAGTTTATTTGAGGAACTTACTTTCTCGTTTGCTTTTTAGAAGTCGATATGTATAGATTAATACACACGCAGTCAGTATCAGCACAATGAGAGGAGGAACAATCGCGAGGATCACAGCCCAGCGTGCAGAATCTTCAGATGTGGGACCTTCTACACATGAGCAAAACGAAACAGAAGGATTAGAGAACAAGAATGATTTTAGCTTTGGATGGCATTGACCTAAAAGAGGAGGAGCAGCGCGTGACGAGGGGGAAAGGGTGAGAAAAATCATCCTCCCAAAAAATAAATAACAAATAATTGGACCGAGGCTGTGAGCAGGATCTGAAATGGCAAAACAACACAGCGCCTATAGACCTCAGCCCACCGGTAAGCAGAATTATACACATTACATGTCCATAAATGTAGCGTTCTTTGTTTTCAAAAAGGTGGCCATCTTTTTGGAAATGTCACTTCAGCAAATGCTGTAAAAGAAAGGCAAAACCAAAAATGTGCAGTACATCAATTCAGATTGGAGATGTATCACAATGGTATCCAACTCACATTTATATATGAGCCCACACCTGGCTCTAGGGTGGATATCTTTATGGGTCTTTTTATTTATTTCTTCAGGTGTCCATTAACTCATTGGTAGGTCCCGTAGATACCGATAGGGTTCCCCTGCAGTAAAAACAAATGTGTACCTGTCCTATCCTCTGTCTCCACCTGCACCACCAACTCTCACCTCCAAGACTTTCCAAGGGCAGCTCCGGTCTTGTGGAATGACCTCCCTCACCCTATCAGTATCTCCCCTAATCTTCAGCACTTCAATAAATCCCTTAACCTCATTTCTTCAGATTAGCATAGCACATTATCATGATGTGGGGGTAGGAAAGGAGAGGGATAGGTCGGCATCAGTAGAGGCCCCTTCCATGACCTCACCATTTCTGTAACGCTAGGGCTTGTGAAGCTGACGATCATTAAAACTCCTCCTGTAGCGCTCACTCCCGGAGGAGCCGCTGAATTTAACCTCGGGTTAGTCTCTCCGCACTAGGCAATAAATATACACCAGCACTGTTGTGGATTTTATAAATTATATACTTTACTGGTCTCAATAAAGTGGCATATATAATGTAAGTACGGCATATAGAATACAGGATTTCGTAATGCGAGAAACGCGCAGCGGTAAAAGAAAAGTTTAACCCCTTTGTTTCTGGAGTGTAAGTCCCGTTCAAGTTATGTACCAAAAAGGTGTGTGTGTGTGAGCTCAGGTACCCGGGTACTATATGCGACTGGCCAGTGAATGGATTTAATAAATCTTCGACTAGTCACGTTGGGGCCCTGTAGATTTAAACAATACTGCAGCGTGCTTCGTTAAACTTTGACTGTGGCCTGGAAGGCCTCTCACCCATCCGCCAGACAATCTGTTCCGCTGTCCGATCAAGGATGTCTCTCCGCTGGATTATACTGGAACTCTGTGCCACCGGATCCGCTTCTCCTGCTTGTCCGTCTTCTACAACAAGATCTGCGGCCTACCGCCGGCACTCCCAGTGGATCATCGCGGTCTCCATACTTGGGGTCCAATCTGGAACTCTGTGTCTGTGCAAAACCTCTCAGTGGTGGATTACTAGGTCTCTGGCAAGTCACTGTATCGATCCCCAGCGTCTGCAAGGCAGCACCTGCTCTCCGGCCTGGTAACAATCGCTCACAGTCTCACGTGCGTCTTACTCTGTTCACCGCTCGGCTCACCTTCGTACGAGGCTGCGGCTGTCCTTTCCTCTGTCCCCACCCACTTCCTGTCTCCGCCGCAAAGCATGATGGAAAATGTAGTCCCATTGTGTCCAGTATACTTTACATTGCGCTTGTCTCCCTCTGGTGGCCAAACCCGAGCAATACAGCAACATAGTTTTTAAACAGCGCTACACTCCACCCCAACTCCTCTAAACCGTTAGCTCATCCAAGCAGTGACCTCTACACTTCTTGTTTCTGTTCCTATGTTTGCTTTAATTTTGTCTCGTTCCCATTGGTTATTGTAAAGTGCTGCAGACACAGCTGATGCCATATACATGATAATAATAATGGACAAACACACTGAGCACAGGGGCCGCACACGGTCGTTCGGTGCCCAACTTACCCCTCTGTTGGTCGGGCCCGGGATCGGTCTGTGCCTCTTTCTTTCTTTCATCTGCTTCTTTCTTTCTTTCTTTCTCTTTCTTTCATGCTTTTTCTTTCTTTTGTGTCTTTTTCTTTCGTACCTTTCTTTCGTGTCTTTTTCTTTCGTACCTTTCTTTCGTACCTTTCTTTCTTTCACCTTTTCTTTCCTCTGCCTCTTTTTTTCTTATCTTTCTTTTTTTCTTTATTTCTTTCTTTAATCTGCCTCCGGTGGCGCCCGCACGTCACCATAAGACATCCACCTTCTGAGTCGCAAGCAGGGGTCCGCGTGCCGCCACTGCTGGCTACACAAGCCACACAATGAGGAATGGGTACAATAATGGAACCCGGGTTGGGGCCGGCTGTGCCCTTAGGTGGCAGTGCACCCAAGGCGGTTGCCTAGTGGGAGCACCGGCCCTGCCTAAGATTTTCCTCTAGGTTTTATTATTCGATGAAGATTTTTTTTGAAGATTTTCCTCATATTTTTAGTCATCATGTCTTGGTTATAGCCTACTTTTCCCCACTGAAAAATGTAGTTGACTAAGTCTTTGTTGAAAATTATTAGTCAACTAATTAACACTGTCCACAGGAAGAGCTCATTGTGATATTCAGGTGTAAAATTAGTGACAATGTACTTTATTTACCAATTAGTCACGTTAATGTCTCTGTGTTATCCATCAGGGCATTAAATAATCTGAACGGTTACTGTTACCTGCAAATTCCAGCTGGAAGTCTTCATGGAGGGGTCCAAACAGAGACTCGTGTTGGACCCTGCAGGAGAATGTCCGGTGTTTGTCCTCCTCGGTGGGCATTATGGTCACCTCGCTGGTCACATTGTAGGTGCCATCTTGGTTCCTCTGAGGTGTGGATACTGTGTAATTATTTAGGATTTCTCCATCTCGGAACCATTTAACAGTAATATCCACAGGGTAGAATCTGGTGATGGCGGCTCTCAGGACACTCTGCCGGTTTGTAACCATGACTCTCTCAGGGATATTGATCTCCGGAGCAGCTGGAATGGATTAAAATCCGGTTACACAATACATAAACAATAACTGACTCTGGACACTCAATGACTATTTTTGTTGTTAGTGTTTTAGTGCTTTGTCTGGTTTTTCTGTTCCTTTGAGATACAACCCCAAATATCACCCTCAGTGGTGATTGGCATATAACCATTCAGGGGGTATCAATATACAGAATAATCTCCCTAACTATTTTTTTGCTCCAGATGAAGCCAATGTTCAGTTGGCGAAACATATGTTGAGCTGATGTATCAACTTTGATTTTAAGCCGTGATTTGTTGTGTGTGTAGCATTTGCAGGGTGAGGACAGAAATCTTGAGCATGAGCTCGACTAGCTAAGGGTCAGTGTTGGCGTGCTGATTGTGAAGGTGATTTATGGTTTGCTTTTTGATGCTAATCCCTTTGTGCAATTATGGAATTCTATTATGGTGCCTAATACATTGATTGCAATCCTCTTTCCACACCTCTTTTATGCACAGCCATTATACACTGGCGTCAATTCCAGTACACCCTGCTTTGTCTGCTGTCATATTTATGTTTTTTAATAGATTTTTCCTTGCATCTGAGAGTGTCTATATTCGTTCTAATAAAGATAAATTTTTCTGTAGCCACTCCTCTAGTGCCATTTGCCGGTTCTCTTTTGAGCTGCCAAGTGGTTTATTGAGATATATATATATGTTTTAGTGCTTTGTCTGGTTTTTCTGTTCCTTTGAGATACAACCCCAAATATCACCCTCAGTGGTGATTGGCATATAACC
This sequence comes from Leptobrachium leishanense, assembly GCA_009667805.1. Classification (NCBI taxonomy): domain Eukaryota; kingdom Metazoa; phylum Chordata; class Amphibia; order Anura; family Megophryidae; genus Leptobrachium; species Leptobrachium leishanense. The sequence continues at coordinate 22,073 of RXON01002548.1, forward strand.
ATTCAGGGGGTATCAATATACAGAATAATCTGCTGTGGTAATATCAACAAGTAGAATAATGGGGGAATTGTGCTTTAAATAAAGAAAACCAATGAGTCATATGGAAAAATATCACCATTGCTGGCTCAGTCACTCTGTAACACATCCTGATTGCATATCATGGTGTATTACTACGGCGATGCTTCATGCCTCACCAAAAAACTATTTAGGTGCACATGCACAGATACCTTTATCCTGAACAACTGTTAAAACCATAACCAACTCAACGCATTTCGCCTGTCTCGCAGGCTTTTTCAAGAGCGGCTCTTGAAAAAGCCTGCGAGACAGGCGATACGCGTTGAGTTGCTTATGGTTTTACCACAGCAGATGATTCTGTATATTGATACCCGCTATAACACGGCTTTACTCTATGGTTATTAGGGATGAGCTGTTTGGGTTCGGACAGGTCGGGGTTCGACCCGAACTTAGCCTGTTCGAGCAGATCGCGAACACCGAACATTTCCGGGTGTTCGCCGCATGTTCGACCACAATGCATTTTCCCACTGGCCTGAAGCTCGTAATTGGCTACAGCCTTGCACCTGACCACAGGTCTGGTGCAAGACTGGTTGAACACTATGCCAATCACTGCTCAATCATGGGCTCACAGAGCTAAGTCCCGCAGCACACTATATATAAGGTTTCCACGCAGCGCTTCTGCACGCATTTCAGAGGAGATTTCAAAGGAGATAGTTGTGTGTTGTTACTGCCGGTCTGCCACGCTACTGGGGGGGGGGGTCTGGAGGGGTCTCAATTCTACCAGATATCAGGGAATTTAGGTGATGTGTGTCTTGTCACTGTACCAGCAAGTTTTTTTGGGGTTTACAACTTTCTTTAAAACATTTGTGAATTGAGGTGATCTTCTGGGTCTTGTCACTGTGCCAGCAAGTCTTTTTGGGTCTCATTTATACCAAATATCAGGGAATTTAGGTGATGGGTGTCTTGTCACTTTGCCAGCAAGTTTTTTTGGGGTTTACAACTTTCTTTAAAACATTTGTGAATTAAGGTGATCTGTGTCTTGTCACACAACAAGGGATGAGCCGAACGACCCCCGAGTTCGGTTCGGGCCCGAACCCGAACTTTTCCAAATGTTCGGGTCCGAACCCGAACTCGAACCCCATACAAGTCAATGGGGCTGAAAATTCGGTTTTTAGAGTGCCCTCCAAGAGGGCATATATGCTAGATATTTGCCATTAAAGGTGTATGGGGGTCCAGGTAGTGCCCTGGGGGTCAGGAAACAAGGACAAAAAGTAAAAAAAAAAACGATTTTAAAGGAACAGTGAATTTTCCATGAAATAAGGGTTAAAAATAAAAACGAAAAATTCCTTAAAATATCGTGCCTAGGAGGTCCCCATAACCTGCCCGTGAAGTGGCGGATTTCTAGGATGTATAGAAACACTTAAAAACAATAAAAATTACGTTTCAAATGATGGTAAACAGTTTTCCTTTAATCTATCCATAAAAAACTGCTTGGGGCGGCAGTCTGTATGAAAAGAGGAGACATTTTCGGATACGCAGAAAAAGTTTACTGATTTTTTTGGCGGTGAAAAGCAGGAGAATGACTGGAGAATGGAAACTTCTAGACCAAATAGCCGATTTTGAAAGTGGGATAAATGGGAGAATTTTTCTGGTTTGGCTATTTTGACCTAGAATTTTCTCTTCAGTCATTCTCCTGAGTTCCACCTTTCTCTGAATAACCCTGTCAGGGTTATTCAGAGAGCGGTGAAGAGCAGGAGAATGACTGGAGAATGGAAAATGCAAAATAGCCAAACCAGAAAAATTCTCCCATTTAGGCTAGGGTCAGACTAGCGAATTTTTAACGTGCGTTTAGGCGCACTTTATCACGGCCGCACTAGCAGCAAATGACAAGCAATGACGGCCAATATACGAAGTACGGTCGCACGAAAGTCCGGCTGCGCAACGCAAGTGGAAAATGAACGCATTTTTCGAGAACGCAGAACCGCTAGTACGGACGTACAGAGTGCGCTGCGTCCACTAGCGGTGTGTGTGCGTGATTTGGAGACGTCAGACCCTGCTCATGTCCGGCCAACATAACGTCCAGACACCCAAAGTTTCCTGGTTTGGATCCGTAAAAAATCACGCACAAAAATGCGCATCGTATGACCGTTTAAGCGCTTTCCGTGAAAAAACACCTCAATGCGTTCGGACGCACTTTTTGACAGTTGCTGTGAAAAATGCGTTAGTCTGACCCTAGCCTTATCTCACTTTCCAAATCGGCTATTTGGTCCAGATTGTTCTCTTTTCCTGCCATTCTCCTGGTTTTCACCTTTCTCTGAACAACCCTGAGAGAGAGGTGAAAGCCAGGAGAACTGGCAGGAGAAGAGAACAATCTAGACCAATTAGCCGATTTGGAAAGTGAGATAAATGGGAGAATTTTTCTGGTTTGGCTATTTTGACCTAGAATTTTCACTTCTCCAGTCATTCTCCTGCTTTTCACCGCTCTCTGAATAACCCTGTGAATGTTTAACCTCTCTGGCGGTCTAATTTTTTCAAAATTTTGTGTCTAAAAGCGTATCAATATTTTTTTTTTTTAAAGGTAACGTGTTTTTGTACATAGTTAGCCTGTAATAATTAGGAATCACGCACTGAAATCTGTGCAATCAAGAGTCCTTACTGGTAAAATCCTTTATAAATAAATTAATTAATTTTAAAAAAAATAGTAAATACACGGTGTCCGATAAAGTTTGAAACACGAAATAATAATTTATTATCCAAAAATAATTATCCAAAATAATGCAAATAAATGATATTCAATAAAATACAACAAAAAACACTGAAATTGGTCTGAGAACAAGGGTGAGACGATGTATGGTCTATTTCTTATCCTGTACTGCCACCTAGTGGCCGTTCATAAACATTTCCATTTGTATTCAGTGAGTTTTTGTGAATGAAATTTGCTGCGGTCCAGCCCCTCTGCATCATGTGACTCGCAGGGAGCTTTCCAGGAAGCAGCTCCCTGCGATCACACTGCGGGGACAGCAAGGGAGCCATGGGGGAGGTGAGTATGCATCCAGCCCGAGTGTGGCTCGGGGTTACCGTTCGCAGTAGCGAAATTTAACCCCGAGTCACACTCGGGAATACCGCCAGGGAGGTTAATCCCAAAGTGAAAAATAACATTGCTTTAGATGTTAAAATCAGGCAATGAGGAAATTTTGTATTTTTTCACACAGCAGTTAAATGCAGCATATTAGGACGTTTTAGGAGGGAAATTACTCACTCAGAACAGAAGCAGACACCCCACACCTTCATTCTACATAAAATGTATCAAATTGATTAGACCAGACAAAAACATCTGTTGTTATGCCTTTTGGAAAAAAAAAACAAAGTCATTTAAAAGGTGAGAATCTTTGCACCTAGACATTAGTTTTTAATTCAATATCTAATAAACCATTGCTTATAATATTCTGCAGTAAAGAGTCTCTTTATTTCTCGATTTTTTTAGTATTTTTTAAGCATTTTTTATACTTTTGTCAAAATTTCTTTTTTTTCCCCGAACCCGAACGGAACACGGCAAAATGTTCGGAGTTCGCGATCTACCCGAACAGGCTAAGTTCAGGCCGAACTCCGAACCGTCCGAACCCGAACAGCTCATCCCTACTGTCCAGGTGCGTTGTTTTGTAAATGAACAGGTGTACCTAATAAAGGGGCCGCGAGTGTATGTGTAATTATATATATAATATTCTTACCCTGAACATGCAAGGTGACCTCCTTCTGTTTCCTCTCCGGACTGTAAATTATGGAACAGGTATAGACTCCTTTATCAGATATCATTACCCTGGAGATGGAGAGGGACGCGTCGCCATTCAGTGAGTTCATTGTGTTTAGGGAAAACCTTGGATCCTGCGTCTTCACAACATCATTATAATAACTCAGGATTTCATATCCCTTAAAATACCAGAACACGGCAAAGTATTTTGGATCCACCGGCGGTTTGTCCACAGTGAACGAGCAGGGAATCAAGGCGTCTGATCCCCTACTAGCTCGCTGAGCGGACCGGCCATACAGTTCCAGAGCGCCCCCTGCAGGGAATACAGACACTGAATATGATATTTACACACACAACGCAACAAACAGAACGATTAACAAAGTACAATCTAATAATACTAAAAATATCACATTATTTAACACTATGGGGGTTATTCAGAGAGATCCGAAATGTAACCGGACACTGAATTTCAGCGACCGGGGTCATTTCGGGGCCATTCGGCTATTCAGAGAGCAGGCAGTTTATCAAATTTTGGCGAATGGCCTGCACGGTGCCTGTTCGTTGGCAGTGAAATCCCCATAGAGAAGCAATGGTTAATCTATTCACAGACACCAAACAGCAGAGAAAAGTTGCCGAAATGCCCTGCTTTTTGGTGGTTTGAATCGGCAGGTTTATTCAGGCGAATCCCATAGGCTTCAATGTTAAAAATATTCCCGTTTTAACCAATATCTAATAAACCGTTTATTATTTTATTCTGCTGTAAAAAGTCTCTTTATTTATAGATTTTGTTAGGATCTTTTAGGCATTTTTCGGCAAAAAAAAAATCTGTTTTTTTTTTAGATCGTTTTTTCTTTTTTCTGTAACCGACCTTTTTATAATCATTCATTGGATTTTATATATACAGTCAGGTCCAGAAATATTGGGACATCAACACAATTCTAACATCTTTGGCTCTATACACCACCACAATGGAGTTGGAATGAAACAAACACAATGTGCTTTAACTGCAGACTGTCAGCTTTAATTTGAGGGTATGTACATCCAACTCAGGTGAACGGTGTAGGATTTACAGCAGTTTGCAGATGTGCCCCCACTTGTTAAGGGACCAAAGGTAATGGGACAATTGGCTTCTCAGCTGTTCCATGGCCAGGTGTGTGATATTCCCTTTTACGTCAGTAGTGGGGAAATTAATGGAAACCATGTTAAAGGAAAGGATTGTTGAACATCTAAAAACACATAGATTACAGGATCAGAAACAACATGGGTTTACCTCAGGGAGATCATGCCAAACTAATCTTATTGATTTTTTTGATTGGGTAACAAAAATAATAGACACAGGTGGTGCAGTAGACATTGCTTATTTAGATTTCAGTAAGGCTTTTGATACTGTTCCGCATAGAAGCTTATCAATAAATTGCAATCTTTGAGCTTGGATTCCAATATTGTTGACTGGATTAGGCAGTGACTGAGTGACAGGCAACAGAGGGTTGTGGTAAATGGAGTTTATTCGGCGCAAGGTCTTGTTACCAGTGGGGTACCTCAGGGGTCAGTACTTGGACCCATTCTCTTTAATATTTTTATTAGTGATATTGCAGAAGGTATTAATGGAAAAGTATGTCTTTTTGCTGTTGACACAAAGATTTGCAACAGGGTTGACATTCCTGGAGGGATCAGCCAAATGACAAATGATTTAGGTAAACTAAAAAAAAATGGTGGGAGTTGTGGCAATTGAGTTTTAATGTGGATAAGTGCAAGATAATGCACCTGGGATGTAAAAATCCAAGGGCTGAATATAGAATATTTGATACATCTGAGGGTTGGGATTTAGGGGTTATTATTTCAGAGGATCTAAGGGTAAGTAGTCAATGTAATAGAGCAGCAGGAAATGCTGGCAGAATGCTTGGAAATGCTGGCAGAATGCTTGGTTGTGTAGGGAGAGGTATTAGCAGTAGGAAAAGGGAAGTGCTCATGCCACTGTACAGAGCACTGGTGAGACCTCACTTGGAGTACTGTGTGCAGTACTGGAGACCGTATCTCCAGAAGGATATAGACATCTTAGAGAGAGTTCAGAGAAGGGCTACTAAAATGGTGTACGGCTTGAAGGAGAAAAGTTACCAGGAAAGGCTTAATGATCTTAACATGTACAGCTTGGAAAAAAAGACGAGACAGAGGAGATATGATAGAAACATTTAAATACGTAAAGGGAATCCACAAGGTAGAGGAAGGGAGTATATTTAAAAGGAAACAAAGTAGCAAAACAAGAGGACATAGTCTTAGATTAGAGAGGCAAAGGTTTAAAAGTAACATCAGGAAGCATTATTTTACTGAGAGGGTGGTGGATACATGGAACAGCCTTCCAGTTGAAGTGGTTGAGGCCAAAACAGTAATTGAATTTAAGCAAGCATGGGATAGGCATAAGGCTATCCTAAAAAAAAAAAGATAAATCCAGGTAAAGTATCCATGTAATTGGGCGACTAGATGGGCCGAAAGGTTCTTATCTGCCGACATTTTTCTATGTTTCTACCCCAATTACAATGTGCAGATAAAAGGCCCCGAGTTCATTTCAAGTGTGCTATTTGCATTTGAAATCCGTTGCTGTCAACTCTCAAGATGAGATCCAAAGAGCTGTCACTATCAGTGAAGCAAGCCATCATTAGGCTGAAGAAGCAAAACAAACCCATCAGAGAGATAGCAAGAACATTAGGTGTGGCCAAAACAACTGTTTGGAACATTCTCAAAAAGAAGGAACACACCAGTGAGCTAAGCAACATCAAAAGACCCGGGAGACCACGGAAAACAACTGTGGTGGATGAATGAAGAATTCTTTCCCTGGTGAAGAAAACACCCTTCACAACAGTTGGCCAGATCAAGAACACTCTCCAGGAGGTAGGTGTATGTGTGTCAAAGTCAACAATCAAGAGAAGACTTCAGAGTAAATACAGAGGGTTCACCACAAGATGTAAACCATTGGTGAGCCTGGAGCAATATCCAGGTGAGAGCTGGGCAAATCCATGTGTAAACTGGGGGCAAATCCATGAGCTGGGGGCAAATCCATGAGTTGGGGGCAAATCCATGAGCTGGGGGCAAATCCATGTGTGAGCTGGGGGCAAATCCATGTGTGAGCTGGGGGCAAATCCATGTGTGAGCTGGGGGCAAATCCATGTGTGAGCTGGGGGCAAATCCATGTGTGAGCTGGGGGCAAATCCATGTGTGAGCTGGGGGCAAATCCATGTGTGAGCTGGGGGCAAATCCATGTGTGAGCTGGGGCAAATCCATGTGTGAGCTGGGGCAAATCCATGAGCTGGGGCAAATCCATGAGCTGGGGCAAATCCATGAGCTGGGGGCAAATCCATGAGCTGGGGGCAAATCCATGTGTGAGCTGGGGGCTCTCTGCTCCTCTAGATTGTAAGCTCCTGGGTGTCCTCTGCTCCTCTAGATTGTAAGCTCCTGGGTGTCCTCTGCTCCTCTAGATTGTAAGCTCCTGGGTGTCCTCTGCTCCTCTAGATTGTAAGCTCCTGGGTGTCCTCTGCTCCTCTAGATTGTAAGCTCCTGGGTGCCCTCTGCTCCTCTAGATTGTAAGCTCCTGGGTGTCCTCTGCTCCTCTAGATTGTAAGCTCCTGGGTGTCCTCTGCTCCTCTAGATTGTAAGCTCCTGGGTGTCCTCTGCTCCTCTAGATTGTAAGCTCCTGGGTGTCCTCTGCTCCTCTAGATTGTAAGCTCCTGTGAGCCGGGCCCTCTGTAAATTCTCGTGAGTCGGGCTCTCTGCTAAAACACCTTATTTTCTGTCAGTGCCCATCCCGAGACTAGACTCTGGATCCGCCCCTGATCAGTGAAGCATGGTGATGGTAGTGTCGTGGCGTGGGCATGTATGGCTGCCAATGGAACTGGTTCTCTTGTATTTATTGATGATGTGACTGCTGACAAAAGCAGCAGGATGAATTCTGAAGTGTTTCGGCCAATAATATCTGCTCACATTCAGCCAAATGCTGCAGAACTCATTGGACGGCGCTTCACAGTGCAGATGGACAATGACCCAAAGCATACTGCAGAAGCAACCATAGAGTATTTGAAGGGACAGAAGTGGAATGTTATGCAATGGCCAAGTCAATCACCTGACCTGAATCCCATTGAGCATGCATTTCACTTGCTGAAGACAAAACTGAAGGGAAAATGCCCCAAGAACATGCAGGAACTGAAGACAGTTGCAGTAGAGGCCTGGCAGAGCATCACCAGGGATGAAACCCAGCGTCTGGTGATGTCTATGCGTTCCAGATTTCAGGCTGTGATTGACTGCAAAGGATTTGTAACCAAGTATTAAGAAGGGAAAGTTTGATTTATGATTATTATTCTGTCCCATTACCTTTGGTCCCTTAACAAGTGGGAGGCACATCTGCAAACTGCTGTAAGTCCTACACCGTTCACCTGAGTTGGATGTACATACCCTCAAATTAAAGCTGACAGTCTGCAGTTAACCCTTTCACTGCTGACAACGTGTGGGACACGTCCTCATTGATGCACGTTACATGCTGAGGACGTGCCCCACACGTCATCAGCTGTGCTGGACCCCCGGCGGAGATACTTACCTCTCTGTCCGGGGTCCCGCTGCGTTCTGACTTCAGCATCCTGAGACGCTGAAGTCAAGCTCCTCCCGGCGTAAATGACGTCATCGCGCCATGAGCGATGACGTCATTTCCAGGCGACCCCCTCCCCCCGGCAATGCCGGGAGATAGCCTGGAATAGCGATTCGGATCCCTCTCCCTCCTGATCGGGAAGGAGCAGCGCTAATAGCCAGGCACCGCTTAAAAGGGGAGAGTCTCCCCTTTTAAGCGATGCCTGGATTTAACCCCTCAAGCGCCGGGTTGCACTTCAGCGCCTTGCGGCGCCGAAGTGCAGCCTATCTCCGGTGGGGGCCGCCATCTTGGATGGCGGCTCCACCCCCGGGTCTCCCCTCGGTGCCTGACGTCATCACGCTATGCGTGATGACGTCAGATAGCCGGGGAACCCCTAGCTGCTGGGGGATTTCCCAAGGAAATCCCCTGGTGGAGATAGGGGGTTCTTGTGAACCCTGATATCTCCAGAACCGTGGCAGCTAGGGGGTCATTTGGAGGACATGAGGGACTGAGCATGGCCTTTCGAATGATACCCAACATGACTAGGTACAAAGTAACAAAAATAAAAAAATAATAAATAAAAAAATAAAAAAAATGGGGTTTTTTTGTGTGTTGTTTTTATTAATGCAGCAATATTGTTCACATTTCAATTATAATGTGAACAATGATGCTGCACTAATGATTTTTTTGTATGGGGTGCGTTTGCTTAAAATCACGTAATTCCCCCCACAAAATGTAACAAGTCCCCATTTCAAAGTTTTGTACAAGCGCACCCCATAGAAAACATAACCGCAAATGCTCAGGTGATAAAATGTGAAAAAAAAAACACTTTACAAACTGCAGATGATTAAAAATTCAATTTTTATTGTATTTTTTGTTATAATATACAGGCAGGACATGACGTATACATATAAAAATGATATATTATGAATCTGCGGAGTCTGCCGGAAAGAACGATATATAATATGTCTGGGTCGTATAATAAAATGTGGCTTTAAATCGCGTTTAAACATGATGAGCGAAAGCGGTAAAAATGAGCTCAGCACACAGTGGTGAAATGCCTCAGCAGTGAAGGGTTAAAGCACATTGTGTTTGTTTTATTCCAACTCCACTATGGTGGTGTATAGAGCCAAAGATGTTACAATTGTGTCGATGTCCCAATATTTCTGGACCTGAACGTATTCTCTGCTCTGTCGGGTTCAACATTTCTTCTGGAGGGATCAGCCAAATGGGGGGGGCGCATTTAGTTGAGATTGTCCACATGCCACTCCCCCCCCATGTGCGTATGTGTATATATGGAATATTATGTAGTACTCTGAGCAAAGAATAGTATGTACTTCAGATGGAAAAAGGGGGTAACCCGCATATAATTGTAAAGCTTAGTCACAAAAGTGTCTGTATCAAATGGAGCTAGTTAAAACATAACCTTTATTGGTATCATAAAATAAAACAAATAACAGAACAATTAGAAACAATTAAATCTGATACAAAGTGATAACTGGCTGTCCCCTTGGAAATCTAATTTGTGTCCAGTTTAGGCTGGGGTCAGACGAGCGTGATTTCTACGGACTGTACGTCCGTGCAGTAAGGACATCGTCAGTACGGATGACGCAGTAGTGGTCACACAGTCCGTTTTTTCACTGAAGTTATTTTTGACGGATGTAGGAGGGAAAATAAATTACAATGAAAAAACATTCTGTCCGTCAAAAATGCTGGACGTATAAATGCAGTCCGTCTGACCATGCTCCATCACTCACACACAAAGCTATGCAGACGTTGTGGACGTGGCGCACTCCGCACGTCCGTTCTAGCAGTATTACGTTCTTACCTAACCTGCGTCCGTTTGCCGCGGCCGTTGTGCGTCCGCAGTTCAGTGCGGACGTACTTCATGTGTCAGGCTCCAATGGACTTTCTTTCATGCTATCACGGACGTACTTTTAGGCGCAATCACGGACGTGAACACTACGCTCGTCTGACCCCAGCCTTAATCAGAATTTTAAATTATCATAATAATTTGCTTAATTAGCAGAGTACAATAACTTTTAAACAGACCCTTATAAACAATTGTATCTTAAAGGGGTGTAATTATCTGCCTATTCAAGAGGGCAGGAAACTTGCTATTGAATAGGATTTGGATTCAATGTAATGAAAGTGCTATTTCTAAATTGTTAAATTGCTTTTCTTATAATTGAACTATTTGTAAGGGATTTGATTATCCCCTAGAGATCACAATGATCGTGCTTAGTGAACATGTACTTAGTTTGCCACTTGTTTGTATTTAGTATCGGTTTTCAAATGGCATAATGCGTTGGTTTTAAACGCTTTATTTTTGTCCCCAATATGTTTATTCAAGACTGGGTTCTCATTGCCATAACTTATTGAGACACTCTTACGTTTACCACTACAGTATATCTGAGTGCCAGTAAACACTACCAAGAAATATCACTGGTGCCAGTGAATACTGCCGACAAACTTTGCCAAATATTCCTTCAAAATGAGCTTTCTAATCATACAGCGTTTTGCTTGTTACTGTCATGCCTGCTGGTGCTCCTGCAGTGTGGCCTTCCCAACAGAGAGGGCGCCAGTCTCTGAATCAGGCCACTTTGAATGCCGCACCTGGTCAGGGATCTAGGCCTTTAAATATCAGTCACTGACTGTGCTCTGAGCCCTGACATGAATTGGGGCGATAGAGAGGCTATTAATATGAATTGGGGCGATAGAGGGGCTATTAATATGAATTGGGGCAATAGAGGGGCTATTAATATGAATTGGGGCAATAGAGGGGCTATTAATATGAATTGGGCGATAGAGGGGCTATTAATATGAATTGGGGCTATTAATATGAATTGGGGCGATAGAGGGGCTATTAATAGGAATTGGGGCAATAGAGGGGCTATTAATATGAATTGGGGCAATAGAGGGGCTATTAATATGAATTGGGGCAATAGAGGGGCTATTAATATGAATTGGGCGATAGAGGGGCTATTAATATGAATTGGGGCTATTAATATGAATTGGGGCGATAGAGGGGCTATTAATAGGAATTGGGGCAATAGAGGGGCTATTAATATGAATTGGGGCAATAGAGGGGCTATTAATATGAATTGGGGCAATAGAGGGGCTATTAATATGAATTGGGCGATAGAGGGGCTATTAATATGAATAGGGGCTATTAATATGAATTGGGGCGATAGAGGGGCTATTAATAGGAATTGGGGCGATAGAGGGGCTATTAATATGAATTGGGGCTATTAATAGGAATTGTGGCGATAGAGGGGCTATTAATATGAATTGGGGCTATTAATAGGAATTGGGGCGATAGAGGGGCTATTAATATGAATTGGGGCTATTAATATGAATTGGGGCGATAGAGGGGCTATTAATATGAATTGGGGCAATAGAGGGGCTATTAATATGAATTGGGGCGATAGAGGGGCTATTAATATGAATTGGGGCGATAGAGGGGCTATTAATATGAATTGGGGCGATAGAGGGGCTATTAATATGAATTGGGGCGATAGAGGGGCTATTAATATGAATTGGGGCTATTAATATGAATTGGGGCGATAGAGGGGCTATTAATATGAATTGGGGCTATTAATATGAATTGGGGCGATAGAGGGGCTATTAATATGAATTGGGGCTATTAATATGAATTGGGGCGATAGAGGGGCTATTAATATGAATTGGGGCGATAGAGGGGCTATTAATATGAATTGGGGCGATAGAGGGGCTATTAATATGAATTGGGGCGATAGAGAGGGCTATTAATATGAATTGGGGCGATAGAGGGGCTATTAATATGAATTGGGGCGATAGAGGGGCTATTAATATGAATTGGGGCTATTAATATGAATTGGGGCGATAGAGGGGCTATTAATAGGAATTGGGGCTATTAATATGAATTGGGGCAATAGAGGGGCTATTAATATGAATTGGGGTAATAGAGGGGCTATTAATATGAATTGGGCGATAGAGGGGCTATTAATATGAATTGGGGTGATAGAGGGGCTATTAATATGAATTGGGGCGATAGAGGGGCTATTAATAGGAATTGGGGCTATTAATATGAATTGGGGCAATAGAGGGGCTATTAATATGAATTGGGCGATAGAGGGGCTATTAATATGAATTGGGGCTATTAATATGAATTGGGGCGATAGAGGGGCTATTAATAGGAATTGGGGCGATAGAGGGGCTATTAATATGAATTGGGGCTATTAATATGAATTGGGGCTATAGAGGGGCTATTAATAGGAATTGGGGCTATTTATATGAATTGGGGCAATAGAGGGGCTATTAATATGAATTGGGGTAATAGAGGGGCTATTAATATGAATTGGGCGATAGAGGGGCTGCTCCACACACTCTGACCCTGTGTGTTCGGGATAAAGAAGCGATGACGACATAAAGCGGAATATTCCCGTCCTGTATGAGAATAAAATGATATAAACTGACCTGATTGTACGAAGAGAAGCAGAACGAGTCCTATCGCTCCCATCGCATCGTCTGCTCGAGGAGCCTTTACTTTTACTTCTACACCTGAAACCTGCTTTTCTGTAAGTCAGGCTGGATGGAGGTTCACAGATATTTATATACACCCCCCAGGTGAGTGACAGGAGAATGCAATGAAACCAGTTTGGTGACTGAGTCGCTTCTGACTTTTTTATTTGGATTATTCAGGTTTCTATTTCCCTGACAAAATAACATAAAGGAATTCACACACGTCACAGTATAATATAATCTACCCGAGTCAGCGAGGCTTTATATAAGTGAGAATTGTTTGGTCACAACGGACTTATTATACTTTATTAGACAATCTCACTTTCTATAAATAATGGAAACTCAAAGGGCCCTATTCCCCAGTGAACACTAACTGTACCGTTCAGATGTGTAAGGGTTAATGCCAGGAAAAGTCACGTTATCGATGCCCTCCCCCCCATATTAACCCGTTTGTAATCAGAGTATCAGTGATTGCGGCAGCTTGCGCAATCTTACTGTACTTTACTCTCCCGTGTTAAGTATAGGATGCGCAATCATTAATTAGTAAAGAACTGAAATGAGAAAAGCCTGATAACTGTCACAGGAGAAAGAGAGGGGTTAACCCTAAACGTTCAGACAAAGGAGTTCACCCGAGGAGCAGGCGAACCAAAACTCTACCTGTTGGCAATTAAGGTTAAAACATCACTTAATCTGAATCAAATCTTTCTCATTGCGCTTTCTTGCTGCAGCTCTGAATGTTTTTCAGTGACGAATAATACAAAGTCCTGTGTTTGATGCACAAGTCACATCTTTTCCTGCACTATCCCCGCAGGCAGCAGTGAGAAGCATTTCTTTTCATTATGTTCTGGTTGTCCTCTAATCATGATCCGTATTGTATCTTCATTTTTTATTCATTCAGATTAAGTTATGTTTTAACCTTAATTGCCAACAGGTAGAGTTTTGGTTCGCCTGCTCCTCGGGTGAACTCATTTGTCATAATCAATAGAGACCCACGCACGATGTACTGCGCACCGAACTGCGCCACACAACGCACGTGGCAAACGGACGCAAGTTAGGCAAGAAAGTAAAACCGCTAGACGGACCCGCAGAGTGCGCCACGTCCACATAGCGTGCTGTGTGAGTGAGGAGATTATTATTATTATTCTTTATTTATAAAGCACCAGCATATTCCGCAGCGCTGTACAATAAGCACAGTATAGACAGGGTTACAATACATTGAACAACATTTGACAAACAGTACAGGAGGAGATGAGGCCCTATTCCCGTAGGAACTCACAATCTAGGAGGGTTGGGGTTGGAAACAGGAGGAGAGGACTGCAAGGTGAGAGTGATTGATGGTTGCGTCAGTGAGTTGGGTGGTAGGCTTCCCTAAATAGGAACGTTTTAAGGGAGCGTTTGAAGGAAGAGAAGTTAGGGGAAAGTCTGACAGTACGAGGGAGAGCGTTCCAGAGAGTGGGGGCTGCGCGTGAGAAATCCTGCAGTCTATCATGGGAAGAGGTGATGCAGGGAGAAGCTAGGCGCAGGTCACTGTTTGACCTTAGGGAGCGGGCCGGGGTGTATTTGGTGATTAGTGAGGACAGGTAGTGGGGAGCTGAGTTAGTGAGGGTTTTGTAGGTAAGGATAAGGATTTTGATGTCAGACACAGCGCATTTGCGACGTCCAGCACCTTGACGCACACAATAGCTTTCCCGATGGACGCATGTCTTTTTTCAGCCTATATAAATATGTAACTATATATCATTTTCCGATTTTTTTTTTTTTTTTAATTTATTTTTTTATCGTTTTTCATATTAATTTTGTTTCCCATAATTCCCTATTTTTTACGACATCCGTCAAGAAAAACAGACCGTGTGGTGTCTATATTATCTTCCGTCAGTACGTCCGTCCTTTATGCACGCACGCAGAGTGCGCTCAGACTGTGCTCGTCTGACATTAGCCTTAAAGCTGGTGCTAAATAATTCCGCTTTTGCAAAATATTGTAAACCCCCCCCCCACCCAATAAATCCCACACTCATCTCTCGTCCCACGGTGAGAACGGTGGCCTGATCCAATGCTTATTCTTCCCGGGAGTAGAGTGAGACTGGGGACAAATAGTTCCCAGTCTCCCTCCGCTATGACTCCGCGGCGCTGCACGATCTCGCTACAGTGACATCACGCTGGGTTCTCTGCCCGGAAGCGCAACCCTCCATGGACTTCTATGGACCCTAGGAGGTGATACTCGCAGTGGTGCGGTAGGACTACCACGAGTATTCCAGCGGTTAGCGCTGCGTTCCAGGGAAAGGTGCCGAGATAGTGCCTGCGCTGGAATATCATGCTGAAATGGGGATTCTATGGGGAAACCTGCGGGTGCACATTATCCCTGTTACTGTCACCATTTTATTGCCAAGCAGGGAATAGGACCCTGTGTATACAGTATGTGACATGCAGTGCGTGTAGGCAGCGATACACGTCAAGACACGCACAGTGGCTGTGTGTGAGCGCTGTGTTAATTGCTGTGGTAGGGATGAGCCGAACACTCCCCGAGTTCGGTTCGAGCCCGAACCCGAACTTCCCATTTGTTCGGGTCCGAACCTGAACCCGAACTCCATGCAAGTAAATGGGGCTGAAAATTCGGTTTTTTAGAGTGCCCTCCAAGAGGGCATATATGCTAGATATTTGCCATAAAAGGTGTATGGGGGTCCGGGAGAATGGAAAATTCTAGACCAAATAGCCGATTTGGAAAGTGAGATAAATGGGAGAATTTTTCTGGTTTGGCTACTTTGACCTAGAATTTTCTCTTCAGTCATTCTCCTGAGTTTCACCTTTCTCTGAATAACCCTGTCAGGGTTATTCAGAGAGCGGTGAAGAGCAGGAGAATGACTGGAGAATGGAAAATTCTAGGTCAAAATAGCCAAACCAGAAAAATTCTCCCATTTAGGCTAGGGTCAGACTAGCGAATTTTTAACGTGCGTTCTGGCGCACTTAATCACGGCCGCACTAGCAGCAAATGACGGGCAATGACGGCCAATATACGAAGTACGGTCGCACGAAAGTCCGGCTGAGCAACGCAAGGGGAAAATGAACGCATTTTTCGAGAACGCAGAACCGCTAGTACGGACGTACAGAGTGCGCTGCGTCCACTAGCGGTGTGTGTGCGTGATTTGGAGACGTCAGACCCTGCTCATGTCCGGCCAACATAACGTCCAGACAAGTTTCCTGGTTTGGATCCGTAAAAAATCACGCACAAAAATGCGCATCGTATGACCGTTTTCGCGCATTCCGTGAAAAAATACATCAATGCGTTCGGACGCACTTTTTGACGGTCGCTGCGAAAAATGCGTTAGTCTGACCCTAGCCTTATCTCACTTTCCAAATCGGCTAGTTGGTCCAGATTGTTCTCTTTTCCTGCCATTCTCCTGGATTTCACCTTTCTCTGAACAACCCTGAGAGAGAGGTGAAAGCCAGGAGAACTGGCAGGAGAAGAGAACAAATAGCCAATTTGGAAAGTGAGTTAAATGGGAGAATTTTTCTGGTTTGGCTATTTTGACCTAGAATTTTCACTTCTCCAGTTATTCACCTGCTTTTCACCGCTCTCTGAATAACCCTGTGAATGTTTAATCCCGAGGTGAAAAATAACATTGCTTTAGATGTTATTTTGAATTTTTTTCAAGCACCAGTTAACCACTTGGCTGGACGCGCTGAGTGCGTCCATAGCAGCCAAGTGGTTCTCCTGTGCTATGGAAGCGCTGAGCGCGTCCATGCACAGGAGGCAGCAATCCGGCGGATTGCTGCGCCCCCCCCCCGGTTCGGGCTGACATCTTGGATGTCAACCCAGCACTCCGGGACCCCGGCGGAGCAATTAGATGTCATTGCGGCGGCGCAATGACATCTAATTCAGGCGCCCCCCCTCGCATGTGCAGAGGAAGCGCCTGAAAGGGAGGGGGGAGGTCCTTCGGACCTCTCTCCCTCCCGATCGCTGGGGGGCAGAGGATTAATCCAGGCACAGTTTGGAAGGGCACAGCCTGCCCTTCCAAACGGTGGCTGTGATTAACCCCTGGGGAGCCGGGTCACGAATCGGCGCTGTAAAGCGCCGGATCGTGATCCTCTCCTGGAGCTGGCCAACATCTTGGATGTCAGCCAAGCCTCCAGGAACTCCCCCTGAGGACTGGCGTCATCGTGCATAGCACGATGAAGCCAGTCCTGGAGTTAACCCCTAGCTGCCACCAATGGTTGAGATAGGGGGTTCCAATGAACCCCCTATCTCCCGATCCGTGGCAGCTAGGGGTTAATGTTTGATATCGTTGGATCGGCCAGAGCATGGCCTGTCTAAGGATACCAAACATGAGCATGAAAAATGTTTTTTTTAAAAAATAAAAAATGTATTTAAAAAAAAATTCTAAAAAAAAAATCACTTTTTTTTTTGTTATGCAGCAATATTGTTCCCATTTCAATTATAATGTGAACAATAATGCTGCACTAACGATTTTTGTATGCGGTGCGTTCGTTAAAAAAGCGAAATTTTCCCCAAAAAAAATGTAACGAGACCCCATTTCTAATTTTTTTTAACAAGCGCACCCCATACAAAATATAAACGCAATCGTTCGCATGTTAAAATGTGAAAAAAAAGCACTTTACACATAATAAATTTTTGAAAATTCAAATTTTATTGCATTTTTTGTTATAATATACAGACATGACATAACGTATACATATAATACTGACATTTTATGAATCTGCCAAGTCTGCCGGAAAGAACGATATATAATATGTCTGGGTCATATATCAAAATTTGGCTACAAAACGCGGTTAAACATGATGAGCGAAAGCGGTAAAAATGACCTCAGCACAGAGGTGTGAAAAGCCTCAGCAGTGAAAGGGTTAAATGCAGCATATTAGGATGCTTTAGGGAAATTAATTCTCAAATCTCAATCAGAAGCAGACACCACCCCACCCTCAGTATAGTGTACAATGTATCAAATTGATTACCAGACTAAAAACACCTGGTGTTATGCCCGTTTGTGAACAGAGGTCATTTAGAGTTGATAATCTTTCCACGTACACATTAGTTTTTAATTCAATATCTAATAAACCGTTGCTTATAATATTCTGCAGTAAAGAATCTATTTATTTCTAGATTTTTTTGTATTTTTTTTAGGCATTTTCTATACTTTTTTCAAAACTTCCTTTTTTTTTCGAACTCGAACCGAACACACCCAAAAAGTTCGAAATTTTCGAACTGCCAAAGTTCGGGTCGAACTCCGAACCGTCCGAACCCGAACAGCTCATCCCTATGTGAGAGCGCTGTGTTAATGGCTGTGTGCGAGCACCGTGTTAATGGCTGTGTGCGAGCGCTGTGTTAATGGCTGTGTGTGAGCGCCGTGTTAATGGCTGTGTGTGAGCGCCGTGTTAATGGCTGTGTGAGAGCGCTGTGTTAATGGCTGTGTGAGAGCGCTGTGTTAATGGCTGTGTGAGAGCGCTGTGTTAATGGCTGTGTGTGAGAGCGCTGTGTTAATGGCTGTGTGTGAGCGCCGTGTTAATGGCTGTGTGTGAGCGCTGTGTTAATGGCTGTGTGAGAGCGCTGTGTTAATGGCTGTGTGTGAGCGCTGTGTTAATGGCTGTGTGAGAGCGAGCGCTGTGTTAATGGCTGTGTGAGAGCGCTGTGTTAATGGCTGTGTGTGAGCGCCGTGTTAATGGCTGTGTGTGAGCGAGCGCTGTGTTAGTGGCTGTGTGTGAGCGAGCGCTGTTTTAATGGCTGTGTGCGAGCGAGCGCTGTGTTAATGGCTGTGTGCGAGCGAGCGCTGTGTTAATGGCTGTGTGCGAGCGAGCGCTGTGTTAATGGCTGTGTGCGAGCGAGCGCTGTGTTATTGTCATGTGGATACATTTTACACACGCTGCTTATACATTTAAATCATGATACAAAGCTAGTACTTTATAGCATCATTTTATATCAGGGTCTCTTTACAAAGCACGTGCTTTGCTTTTCACCATATTTACGAGCACTTAGGGCATTTCCATTTTGCCAAAAATACGGTGAATTCACCATTTAGTGGATAGTCAACGTATCTTGCCGAAAATTGAGTCGCCGAAGCTGTCATTGGACATTGGCGGAAAAGGCTGAGAAATACCCCCCCCTCCCCCCTCCTTTTTTCTTGGGATACCGAACAGCTACATCGCAGGCAGGGCCGTAGGAAGGGCGAGGCGAGTGAGGCGCCTGCCTCGGGCACAGCTGTGAAGGGGCGCAGCCATGGCTCGAGTCCTGCGGGAATGCTGCGGGAACGCAGGTTGCGGGAACCTGCGTTCCCGCAGCTTTCCAGCAGGTCTTGAGCCATGGCTGCGCCCCTTCACAGCTGTGAAGCACCCAGCCCGCTTGCTTCCTGCTTGAACGGCCGCTGACAGGAAGTGCGAGCGGCTGCATTTCCTGTCAGCGGCCGTTCAAGCAGGAAGCAAGTGTCCCCCGGCAAGGAGAGGTGAGCTGGGGCGATATCCAGGAGACATGGGGGGCGATATCCATGAGAGCTAGGACAATATCCATGTGTGAGCTGGGGCATTATCCATGAGAGCTGGGGCAATATCCATGAGAGCTGGGGCAATATCCATGAGAGCTGGGGCATTATCCATGAGAGCTGGGGCAATTATATCCATGAGAGCTGGGGCAATTATATCCATGAGAGCTGGGGCAATTATATCCATGAGAGCTGGGACATTATCCATGAGAGCTGGGGCAATATCCATGAGAGCTGGGGCATTATCCATGAGAGCTGGGGCATTATCCATGAGAGCTGGGACAATATCCATGAGAGCTGGGGCATTATCCATGTGAGCTGGGGCAATATCCATGAGAGCTGGGGCAATTATATCCATGAGAGCTGGGGCAATAATATCCATGAGAGCTGGGGCAATTATATCCATGAGAGCTGGGGCAATATCCATGAGAGCTGGGGCAATATCCATGAGAGCTGGGGCATTATCCATGAGAGCTGGGGCATTATCCATGAGAGCTGGGCAATATCCATGAGAGCTGGGGCAATATCCATGAGACCAGGGGGCATTATCCATGAGAGCTGGGGCATTATCCATGAGAGCTGGGGCATTATCCATGAGAGCTGGGCAATATCCATGAGAGCTGGGGCATTATCCATGAGAGCTGGGGCAATATCCATGAGAGCTGGGGCATTATCCATGAGAGCTGGGGCATTATCCATGAGACCAGGGGGCATTATCCATGAGAGCTGGGGCATTATCCATGAGACCAGGGGGCATTTTCCATAAGAGCTGGGGCATTATCCATGAGAGCTGGGGCATTATCCATGAGAGCTGGGGCATTATCCATGAGAGCTGGGGCAATATCCATGAGAGCTGGGGCAATTATATCCATGAGAGCTGGGGCATTATCCATGAGAGCTGGGGCAATTATATCCATGAGAGCTGGGGCATTATCCATGAGAGCTGGGGCATTATCCATGAGAGCTTCTCTGTCTGTAAATCATCCTCTGTATACAGTCTGTGTGTGTATCTCTGTCTGTAAATCATCCTCTGTATACAGTCTGTGTGTGTATCTTCCCTGTAAATCATCCTCTGTATACAGTCTGTGTGTGTATCTGTCTGTAAATCATCCTCTGTATACAGTCTGTGTGTGGATCTGTCTATAAATCATCCTCTGTATACAGTCTGTGTGTGTATCTGTCTGTAAATCATCCTCTGTATACAGTCTGTGTGTGTATCTGTCTGTAAATCATCCTCTGTATACAGTCTGTGTGTGGATCTGTCTATAAATCATCCTCTGTATACAGTCTGTGTGTGGATCTGTCTGTAAATCATCCTCTGTATACAGTCTGTGTGTGTATCTCTGTAAATCATCCTCTGTATACAGTCTGTGTGTGGATCTGTCTGTAAATCATCCTCTGTATACAGTCTGTGTGTGTATCTGTCTGTAAATCATCCTCTGTATACAGTCTGTGTGTGGATCTGTCTATAAATCATCCACTGTATACAGTCTGTGTGTGTATCTGTCTATAAATCATCCTCTGTATACAGTCTGTGTGTGTATCTCTGTCTGTAAATCATCCTCTGTATACAGTCTGTGTGTGTATCTGTCTGTAAATCATCCTCTGTATACAGTCTGTGTGTGGATCTGTCTATAAATCATCCTCTGTATACAGTCTGTGTGTGGATCTGTCTATAAATCATCCTCTGTATACAGTCTGTGTGTGTATCTGTCTGTAAATCATCCTCTGTATACAGTCTGTGTGTGGATCTGTCTATAAATCATCCTCTGTATACAGTCTGTGTGTGGATCTGTCTATAAATCATCCTCTGTATACAGTCTGTGTGTGGATCTGTCTGTAAATCATCCTCTGTATACAGTCTGTGTGTGTATCTCTGTAAATCATCCTCTGTATACAGTCTGTGTGGATCTGTCTATAAATCATCCTCTGTATACAGTCTGTGTGTGTATCTCTGTAAATCATCCTCTGTATACAGTCTGTGTGTATCTCTGTCTGTAAATCATCCTCTGTATACAGTCTGTGTGTGGATCTGTCTGTAAATCATCCTCTGTATACAGTCTGTGTGTGTATCTCTGTCTGTAAATCATCCTCTGTATACAGTCTGTGTGTGGATCTCTGTCTATAAATCATCCTCTGTATACAGTCTGTGTGTATCTCTGTCTGTAAATCATCCTCTGTATACAGTCTGTGTGTGGATCTGTCTGTAAATCATCCTCTGTATACAGTCTGTGTGTATCTCTGTCTGTAAATCATCCTCTGTATACAGTCTGTGTGTGGATCTCTGTCTATAAATCATCCTCTGTATACAGTCTGTGTGTGTATCTCTGTAAATCATCCTCTATATACAGTCTGTGTGTATCTCTGTCTGTAAATCATCCTCTGTATACAGTCTGTGTGTGGATCTGTCTGTAAATCATCCTCTGTATACAGTCTGTGTGTGTATCTGTCTGTAAATCATCCTCTGTATACAGTCTGTGTGTGTATCTGTCTGTAAATCATCCTCTGTATACAGTCTGTGTGTATCTCTGTCTGTAAATCATCCTCTGTATACAGTCTGTGTGTGGATCTGTCTGTAAATCATCCTCTGTATACAGTCTGTGTGTATCTCTGTCTGTAAATCATCCTCTGTATACAGTCTGTGTGTGGATCTGTCTGTAAATCATCCTCTGTATACAGTCTG
Organism: Leptobrachium leishanense; assembly: GCA_009667805.1. Taxonomy (NCBI): domain Eukaryota; kingdom Metazoa; phylum Chordata; class Amphibia; order Anura; family Megophryidae; genus Leptobrachium; species Leptobrachium leishanense. The sequence goes on from RXON01002548.1 coordinate 44,113, forward strand.
TGTGTGTATCTCTGTCTGTAAATCATCCTCTGTATACAGTCTGTGTGTGGATCTGTCTGTAAATCATCCTCTGTATACAGTCTGTGTGTGGATCTCTGTCTGTAAATCATCCTCTGTATACAGTCTGTGTGTGTATCTGTCTATAAATCATCCTCTGTATACAGTCTGTGTGTGTATCTGTCTGTAAATCATCCTCTGTATACAGTCTGTGTGTGTATCTGTCTGTAAATCATCCTCTGTATACAGTCTGTGTGTGGATCTGTCTGTAAATCATCCTCTGTATACAGTCTGTGTGTGTATCTGTCTGTAAATCATCCTCTGTATACAGTCTGTGTGTGTATCTGTCTGTAAATCATCCTCTGTATACAGTCTGTGTGTGTATCTGTCTGTAAATCATCCTCTGTATACAGTCTGTGTGTGGATCTGTCTGTAAATCATCCTCTGTATACAGTCTGTGTGTGGATCTGTCTATAAATCATCCTCTGTATACAGTCTGTGTGTGTATCTCTGTAAATCATCCTCTGTATACAGTCTGTGTGTGGATCTGTCTGTAAATCATCCTCTGTATACAGTCTGTGTGTGGATCTGTCTGTAAATCATCCTCTGTATACAGTCTGTGTGTGTATCTCTGTCTATAAATCATCCTCTGTATACAGTCTGTGTGTGTATCTGTCTATAAATCATCCTCTGTATACAGTCTGTGTGTGTATCTGTCTGTAAATCATCCTCTGTATACAGTCTGTGTGTGTATCTGTCTGTAAATCATCCTCTGTATACAGTCTGTGTGTGGATCTGTCTGTAAATCATCCTCTGTATACAGTCTGTGTGTGTATCTGTCTGTAAATCATCCTCTGTATACAGTCTGTGTGTGTATCTCTGTAAATCATCCTCTGTATACAGT
>RXON01002549.1:0-39483 GCA_009667805.1 Leptobrachium leishanense
GGAAAGCGACAAGAGAGCACGGTGTGCTTTCCTGTCAACCTTTTTGCTTAACCTGAAAGCGATCAGGAGCAGCGCCCTGAACTTCTCTTGTGTGAATTTAGGAAGTGTTTATATTAATTAAAAACAGTATGGTATTCCCATATCAAACGTAGACACAGTCATATGTACAATAGGTACCTGAGGGTGGTTCAGAGGATAAAAGAAAGACTTTAGGCTGGCGTCAGACGAACGCAGGATTAATGTCCGTGTTGGCGCATAGTTTAATGTTTAATGTCGTAGCATAGAATCATGATCAATGGCGATCCACACACAAAGTGTGTGCGCGCTAACTGCACACACGCAACACACGTGCAGACGGATGCAAGATAGGCAAGAACGTAAAACCGCTAGGTCGGAGGCGCAGAGTGAACCACGTCGCGTAGCGTTCTGTGTGCGTGATGACACAAAGTCAAGCATTTGTGACGTACAGCACCTTGACGCACAAAATGGCTTTTTCATATCATGTATCAATTTTTTATAATTTTTCATATTAATTTTTTGTCCCATAATTCCTTTTTTGTTCTACATTGTCAAGAAAAACGAACCATGTGGTGTCTACAGTGTCTTCCGTCAGAACGTCTGTCCGTTATTCATGCGCGCGCAGAGTGCGCTTAGACTGCGTTCATCTGACCCTAGCCTCAGATGCCAGCAAATTATTGTGGAAATGAGCCTAACATTCAAATAACTTGTGCTAATACAGAAACTTATGTACACAGTATAATAAACATCCATGAATAGTAAATTATTTAACTAGAATCATAGGCGTGTGCTGTGCAGTTCATTGGGCATTAGGGAGTGCACCCAAAGTTCAAACACATATACAGTCATGGCCAAAATTGTTGGCAACCCCAGACATTTTTGCAGAAAATCAATTTTTTTTCACAGAAAAGTATTGCAATAACAAATGTTTATTCCCTTTGTGTGTATTGGAACAAAACAAAAAAAGGGAGGAAAAAAAGCAAATTGGACATAATGTCACACAAAACTCCAAAAATGGGTTGGACAAAATTCTTGGCACCCTTTCAAAATTGTGGATAAATAAGATTGTTTCAAGCATGTGATGCTCCTGTAAACTCACCCGGGGCAAGTAACAGGTGTGGGGCAATATAAAATCACACCTGAAAGCAGATAAAAAGGAGAGAAGTTCACTTACAGGGTTATTCAAAGAGAGATTCGAAAAGTCACCGCACGTTCGGTGACTTTTCGTTCTCTTCAATTCGGTTTCCTTTTGCGTTCCCATTTCGGCAACCCTGCGGTGTATTCAGCAAACACCACAGGGCCCCGAATTGCAGGGAAAAGCTACCGCAAACCTGACGAAAACTACACCGCAAAACCCAGCGAATGCACGCCGAAAACCCTCAAAACATCTGGATTAACCTGTCGAAAAACACAGAAAACCCGAACAGGAGCCGATCACAGCCTTCGACACAGAAAGAGGCAGTGAATAAATTAGCAAAACAGTTTGTATGAATGTGTGAAAGTGAAACACTGTTTGCAAAGAAACTACTGAGCGAAAAATGTCTGAAATTTGCATATGAGATCCAGGGAATGATAATAAAGAGGGCTGTTACAGAAAAAAATAAGTAAACTTAAAAAAATAAATAAATTAACAAAAAAAATCTGAAAAATGCTTAAAATATCCTAAAAAATCTATAAATAAAGAGACTCTTTACTGCAGAATTTTATAATGAACGGTTTATTAGATATTGAATTAAAACGGGAATATTTTTAACATTGAAGCCTATGGGATTCTCCTGAATAAATTTGCTGAATTAAACCAACGAATGGCAGGGCATTAGGGGAACCTTTCACTGCTGGTTTGTGTTCTCTGAATAGACGAAGCAGTGCTTTTTCATGGGGTTTTCACTGCCCTCGAACAGGCACCGAAGAGGTACCGTATGTTCAGGCAATTCGCCAGGATTTGGCGAATTGCCTGCTCTCTGGATAGCCGAATGGCCAAGAAAGGTAACCAAAATGCGGATTTTCAGCGTTTGGTTACCTTTCTCAAGTAATTCGGATCTCTTGAATAACCCTGATAGTCTTTGCATTGTGTGTGTGTGTGGTTCCAACTAAAGCATGGACAACAGAAAGAGGAGAAGAAGAACGGTCTGAGGACTTGAGAACCAAAATTGTGGAAAAATATCAACAATCTCAAGGTTACAAGTCCATCTCCAGAGATCTAGATTTGCCTTTGTCCACCGTGCGCAACATTATCAAGAAGTTTGCAACCCATGGTGGATAAGCAGCCCCAAACAAAATCCAAAGAAATGCAAGCTGTCCTGCAGGCTCAGGGAGCATCAGTGTCAGTGCGAACTATCCGTCGACATTTAATTAAATGAAACGCTATGGCAGGAGACCCAGGAGGACCCCACTGCTGACACAGAGACATAAAAAAGCAAGACTACAGTTTCCAAAATGTACTTGAGTAAGCCAAAAATCCTTCTGGGAAACGTCTTGTGGACAGATGAGACCAAGATAGAGCTTTTTGGTATAAGGCACAGCATTCTACTGTTTACCGAAAACGGAATGAGGCCTACAAAGAAAAACACAGTACTTACAGTGAAATAGGTGGAGGTTCAATGATGTTTTGGGGTTGTTTTGCTGCCTCTGGCACTGGGTGCCTTGAATGTGTGCAAGGCATAATGAAAATCTGAGGATTACCAAAGGATTTTGGATCGCACTGTAGAGCCCAGTGTCAGAAAGCTGGGTTTGCGTCCGAGATCTTGGGTCTTCCAGCAGGACAATAACCCCAAACATACGTCAAAAAGCACCCAGAAATGGATGGCAACAAAGCGCTGGAGATTTCTGAAGTGGCCAGCAATGAGTCCAGATCTAAATCCCATTGAACACCTGCGGAGAGATCTTAAAATTGCTGTTGGGAAAAGGCGCCCTTCCAATAAGAGAGACCTAGAGCAGTTTGCAAAGGAAGAGTGGTCCAAAATTCCAGGTGAGAGGTGTAAGAAGCTTATTGATGGTTATAGGAAGCGACTGATTTCAGTTATATTTTCCAAAGGGTGTGCAACCAAATATTAAGTTAAGGGTGCCAAGAATTTTGTCCAGCCCATTTTTGGAGTTTTGTGTGACATTATGTCCAATTTTCTTTTTTTCCCTCCCTTTTTTTGTTTTGTTGCAATACACACAAACAGGGCAGCCATCAGAAATGATGGGGGCCCTTACTAAACCTCACGATGGGGCCCCCCTGGGGCCACCCCGGCACTCCCTCAATCTATAACAGCTTTTCTCCCCTTCAAAAAAGGACATAACATACAGTTGTGTTCAAAATTATTCAACCCCCACTGAAATTGAGTGTTTTGGCCAGTTTGACATTGATTTTGATCATTCAGTCATCTTGCTTACAATTAAATCAAAGAGGCACGTGTAGGTCAGACAAATATAACATAACATTTATAATGAAATAACCACAAATGTCTTTTCTGTGCTCACATCATTATCAGTTTTATTCAACCCCCAAGTGACATTCAATCTTAGTACTTAGTACAACATCCTTATACAGTTATAACAGCTTTTAAACGTGAAGCATAGCTTGACACAAGTGTCTTGCAGCGATCTACGGTATCTTCGCCCATTCGTCATGGCAAAAGCCTCCAGTTCAGTCACATTCTTTGGCTTGCGCACTGCAACTGCTTTCTTTAAGTCCCACCAGAGGTTCTCAATCGGATTTAAGTCAGGTGACTGCGATGGCCACTCCAAAATGTCCAGCCTTTAATCTGCAACCATGCTCTAGTGGACTTGGAGGTATGCTTGGGATCATTGTCCTGTTGAAAGGTCCAACGTCTCCCAAGCCTCAGGTTTGTGACGGACTGCATCACATTGTCATCCAATATCTCCTGGTACTGAAGAGAATTCATGGTACCTTGCACACGCTGAAGCTTCCCTGTACCTGCAGAAGCAAAACAGCCCCAAAGCATGATTGACCCCCCCGCCATGCTTCACAGTAGGCAAGGTGTTCTTTTCTTCATAGGCCTTGTTCTTCCTCCTCCAAACATAGCGTTGATCCATGTGCCCAAACAGTTCTAATTTTGTTTCATCAGTCCACAGAACACTATCCAAAAACTTCTGTGGTTTGTCCACATGACTTTTGGCATACTGCAGTCGACTCTTCTTATTCTTTGGAGACAGCAAGGGGGTGCGCCTGGGAGTTCTGGCATGGAGGCCTTCATTACGCAGTGTGCGCCGTATTGTCTGAGCTGAAACTTCAGTACCCACATCTGACAAATCTTTTCTCAGTTCCTCAGCAGTCACATGGGGACTTTTCTCCACTCTACGCTTCAGGTAGCGCACAGCAGCCGAAGTCAGCATCTTCTTTCTGCCACGACCAGGTAGCGTTTCAACAGTGCCCTTTGCCTTGAATTTGCGAATGATGCTTCCTATGGTCTCTCTTGGTATGTTTAACATCTTTGCAATCTTCTTATAGCCATTGCCCTTCCTGTGAAGAGTAATCACCTCTTCTCTTGTCTTCCTGGACCATTCTTTTGACTTCACCATGTTTGTAACCACACCAGTAAATGTCTAGAAGGAGCTGAGTATCACAGTCATTTTAAAGCTGCCTAATTGGTGCTTATTATGCTTTATTGCTGCTCCGTGACATCCACAGGTGTTTTCAATACCTGATTGAAAACACTTGAATGAACCTCTGTTCTTCAGAGTGGTAGTCTTTAAGGGTTGAATAATTGTGTCAATGAAGAATTCACAAAAGAAACATTTACTACTGTATTACAAAACCAATTGATGTCATTTTAGTTGCATATGGTTCTTTAAAAAGTCCTTGTAGGATTTCATTCAGAATACAATTACAAATGTACACTAAATTCCCTAAAACCCTTTACAGCATTGGGGGTTGAATAATTTTGAACACAACTGTAGCACCACAGCAATACAACTCCCAGCAATGTGCAGTGTGTATGAGCGTATCACAGGATCCACAGCAATAAAACTCACAGTAATGTGCGGTGTGTATGAACGTATCACAGAATCCATAGCAATAAATCTCACAGTAATGGGCTGTATATGATGGCCTCTGGGTCTGGGCCTGGTCCCTGGGTCTGGTTTGGGCCTTGGGGTCTGGGCCCTGGGCCTTGGGGTCTGGGCTGGGCCTGGGCCTTGGGGTCTGGTCTGGGCCCTGGGTCTGGTCCCTGGGACTGGGCCTTGGGGTCTGGTCCCTGGGGTCTGGGCCCGGCGTCTGGCCTGGGGTCTGGTCCCTGGGTCTAGGGTCTGGTCCCTTGGTCTGGGCCTTGGGGTCTGGTCCCTGGGGCTGGGCCTTGGGGCCTGGTCCCTGGGGTCTGGGTCTAGGCTGGGCCTGGTCCCTGGGGTCTGGACCCTGGGTCTGACCTGGGTCCTGGGTGTGGGGCCTGGTCCCTGGGTCTGGGCCTTGGGGTCTGGGCCTTGGCCTTTTTCGTCTGGGCACTGGGACTGGGCCTTGGGGTCTGGGCCTTGGGGTCTGGGCCCTGGTCCCTGGGTCTGGGCCTCAGGGTCTGGGCTCTGGGTCTGGTCCCTGGGTCTGGGCCCCGGGTCTGGTCTGGGCCCTAGGTCTGGGCCCTCAGGTCTGGGCCTTGGGTCTGGGCCTTGGGGTCTGGGTCTGGGCCTTGGGGTCTGGACCCTGGGTCTTGGGGTCTGGGCCCTGGGTCTGGGCCTTGGGGTCTGGGCCCTGGGGTCTGGGCCCTGGGACCTGGGTCTGTGCCTTGGGGTCTGGGCCTTGGGGTCTGGGACCTGGGTCTGGGCCTTGGGGTCTGGGCCTTGGGGTCTGCATCTGGGCCTTGGGGTCTGGGCCTTGGGGTCTGGGTCTTGGGGTCTGGGTCTTGGGGTCTGGGTCTTGGGGTCTGGGCCCTGGGTCTGGGGTCTGGGCCTTGGGGTCTGGGCCCTGGTGTCTGGGCCCTGGGCCTTGGGTCTGGGCCTTGGGGTCTGGGGTCTGGAGCCTTGGGGTCTGGGTCCTGGGCACTGGGGTCTGGGCCTTGGGGTCTGGGCCCTGGGTCTGGGCCTTGGGGTCTGGGCTTGGGGTCTGGGCCCTGGGTCTGGGCATTGGGGTCTGGGCCCTGGGTCTGGTCCTGGGGTCTGGGTCCTGGGGTCTGGGCCCTGGGTCTGGGCCTTGGGGTCTGGGCCCTTATGCAAACATACACAGACACACTCATGCATTCAGCTAAAATATATAATTACTATAGGGGTCATTCACAGAGCGCCGAAATGTCACCGACTTTTGTTCCCGGCACTTCGGGGAATCAATTTGCCCCACCCTGCGTGAATTCACCATTTACCGCAGTGCACCCAAAGTGCAGGGAATCAGCCACTCGCAACAGAAACAAGGACACCGCGATCGGCGAGAGGTGACTGCAAAAGGACAGCAAGGGAGCGCAGGGACAGGTATGTAACAGCCCAGGTGTGGCTCGGGGTTACTGCTTTCAGCATTGAAATTTAACCCCGAGCCACACTCGGAAAAACCGCCAGGGGGCTGAATAAATACACCGATTTTGACATATAAAAATATGTCAAAATTGGACCGCCAGGGAGGTAAACCTCTTGCTGCCAAGCACCAATATTTAGTCTACTACCTGTATCTCACGATGCTTTATTCACTATTCTTACTTTGTGGAGTGCAGGCAGAAAATATTGCGGTGATTCTAGGAGCAATAACAGACTTCTGGGTGCAGGGGAAGGGGGCAATGCAGGGCAGAGACAAGGACACAGGTGCCGAATTTTACGCACAGAAGCCTGTTTAAAGACAAATACATGCATTTGCACACACAGCCATACAGTGCAGTGTGTATGAGCGTATCACAGAATCCACAGCAATAAAACCCACAGTAATGTGCAGCGTATAAGAGCATATCATAGAATCCACAGCAATTAAACCCCCAGCAATGTGAGGTGTGTATGAGCGTATCACAGAATCCACAGCAATAAAACCTCAGTAAGGTGCAGTGTGTATTAGCGTATCACAGAATCCACAGCAATAAAGCCCCCAGCAAAGTGTGGTGTGTATGAGCATAGAGAAAAGGGGATATGCCAAAGAGGCAGATCAGGGAGCGCAAAACAATAAACAATAACAACACTCTCACCAGGTGTTTAAAGGTAAAATACAAAGAGTGTACTCATCTCAGGTATGGACCAGTAGGAAGAACAACAAAACACATATACCTATGGAGTAGAGGGAAAAAAACAAAAAAGATTGCGCAATACCAGGGGTAAAAATGAGTATGAACAAAAGGTGATAATTGCACACTCACAAAGGTGGAGCCTGTGAGGCTCTCTTGTCAGCGCCTGCAAGCCACTTGAGAGGGGGGGCTTCACCCACAGAATTCAATGGTTGTTATCACGCTTCTTATACTTGTATACACTTTTTCTTGGCCGGAATGATGGAATGGCACAAATGTGACCTCGGACAGAATAAAGGATGTATAGCGTAATATTGCTATGTTAATACTGAATAGCAGAAAAACAATGGCACACTCACGTGGTATGGAGCCTCTTATTAGAGTGGCTCAGTAGATAACGCCTCAGACCATTTTAGGTAGGTCTCACCCTTCTTGAGACTTAGTGGATATCGGGAGCGCAGGTTCCTGGATCTCAGATGGTCAGAAAGTAATGGTGGATATTAAATAATGGCAAATAAAAATGAATAGAACATAAAAGTATAAAAACAGGGGAAAATTTAATCCAAATATAAACAAAATATAATAAATACAAAGAATAAGGGAAAAAGGCCGAAATGCGTTTCTCCTGCCGTTCTGCAGGCTTCCTCAGTCGGTAATAGCCCCTTAAGTGTCCATACATGATATTAAATAGTATCCCAGTAATTGGGGAAGGCATGTCATTGGCGTGCGGTTCACCGTTGTTATCGATGTGCTTCATGACTTCCGGAACTTCCGGTTTGCGTCTCATCTACCGGATATGCGCCTGCGGGCCAAACGATGATTTCCGGTTTGCGTTTGCGGGCCAAGCGATGATTTCCGGTTTGCGTTTCACGCGTCGGAACTTCCGATTGATGGAATGGAAACGGATACCTGCATGCTTCTACAGATGGCTAAAGAGAAAAAAACCTCCAACAGGCACAGAGCAAAAATGGAGGGGGGGGGAAAAAGGGGAAAGTCCTCTTGTCCAGGGGTAAAAAGTCCAGCGACCACCACATAAAAAGTCCAGAAGGAAGGTATACGAAAACAGGGAAAAAAATGAAAAATATATGTAATACAAGTCATAAAAGCATAAAATAATACTGGATAAAACACAAAAAATAAATAATACAGTGACAGAAAGAAGAAATATGTAGTGTATATTGATAAAAAATCATGCACAGGAATTTTAAGTATATGATTCATGAAAAAGGAAAAACTATAAAAAATGGCAGACTTCAAAGTCCGCATTCAGTCCCATAGGGAGAAGGGTATCTAAAAAATAAATCCAGCGCATCTCTGATTTAATAATTTTGGAGTGCATATCATCACCCCTCCAATCCCGTGTAACTATTTCCAAACCCTGGAACTCCAAACCCTTAGGGTTACAGGAATGGGTATCCTTAAAGTGCGTGGACACGCTGTGTTTGTCGTAACCTCGAGTAATATTGCAGAGATGTTCGTTGATCCTGATGTATAAGGCCCTTGAGGTCTGGCCCACATAGCGTTTACCACAAGGGCATTTAAGTAAATATACAACGTTCTTACTATGACAGGTGATAATTTGGCGAATAGGAAGGGTTGATTGATTGTAAGGAGTGTCAATAGTTTGAACCAATCTTTTGCGACTGCCTGTCTTTCTGCAGGCAATGCATTGCCCGCATCCATAAAAACCCATATCTAAACCAAAGGGGTTCCTGTTTTTAATTGGAGTGCGTAAATGATTTTTGGTTAACTGGCGTCCAAAATTCCTGCCCCCTCTATAAATAATGGTGGGGTGGTCTGGCAAAAGAGTATTAAGTAGCGGATCTCGTTTAAGAATTGGCCAGTGTCGCCTTATTGAACGTGAGATAGCTTTATTGGTAAGATTGTAAACTAACACAAAGGGTAGAGATCCAATATCGCTATTGGAATGTGATTTATATTGCAAAAGAGTGGTCCTATCTATTTTGGAGACTTCATTGCGCACAGAAAGGAGTTGGCTCCTTCCATATCCCTTGGCCGAAAAATCTTCAATTAATCTCTGGGATTGAGACATAAAGAGGTTCATCTCGGTGCAGTTCCTTCGTATTCGTGTCATCTGTCCCTTAGGGACTGCCTTTAACCAGGGAGGATAATGATGACTTGTGACATCAATAAAGCCATTAACCTTTACATCTTTGAAGTGAGTACTAGTCTCTATATGGCCCTCTTTCACATAGAGGTTGAGATCTAAATAATTGACTTGTTCATTACTAATATTATATTCAAGTTTAATGCCCAAGGAATTCTGATTGAGGTGGTTAATGAAATCTTCAAGATGAGGCTTTGTGCCCCTCCAGATGATAAGTATATCGTCTATGTAGCGTTTATAGAGGACGAGGCTCGAGCCCCAGCCGTGCCCTGTCCATACCGCACTGTTCTCCCAGTGCGCCATGAACAGATTGGCATAGCTGGGGGCGAACCTCGTCCCCATCGCTGTGCCATGCGTTTGTAAGTAATATGTATCATGGTACCAAAAGTAATTGTTATGTAAAATCAGACGTATCCCTTCCAGAATGAAGTCAATCTGTTCGTCTACAAAGATATCAGCCTCTCTCAGAAAGAATTCAACTGCCTCACAGCCAGCTTTATGGGAAATAATAGTATACAAGGAGCTAACATCACAGGTAGCCATTAGAAATCCTTCCTCCCCAAGTTAGATCTTGTAGAAGATGTAAAACAGCTATCGTATCTTTCAGATATGCAGAAGTCTTTACCACTAAGGGCTGGAGAAGGTGGTCAATATATTCCGAGATTTTACACGAAACAGAATTAATGCCGGAAACTATAGGGCGCCCCGGTGGATTGATATTATTCTTATGTAACTTAGGTAGGTGATAGAAAACGGGGATGCGGGGATAATCAACCTTTAGATATTTATATTCTCTATCATTTAAGATGCCCTTATCCTTTCCCTTTTGTAGAAGTTCAAAAAATGATTCTTTAATGGAATTAGTTGGATCTGTATCTAGAATTTGATAGGTAGATTGATCCGACAATAACCTCATCGCCTCCTGATGATATTGTTCTTTATCGAGAATGACAACACCCCCCCCCCCTTTGTCTGCAGGTTTGATGACTATATCATGATCCTGTTTGAGTTGTATATATCCTTTATATTCTAATGGAGTCAGATTTTTTTGGTTTTAAATTTATTTTTATTGATGTTGAATTGTAATTTTCTGATGTCCATATGGATCATTTGTTCGAATGTTTCAATTTCCTTAGATATCATATGGGGGGGTAGAAGGTGGATTTTTCTTTTAATTGGGTATGGATATACTGATTATCTATATTATTCTGTCTCTCTAATGGAGTCTTAATGAAGAAACGTTTAAGGCATAGCTTACGTTTAAATTTTTGTAAATCCACGTAAGTATTAAAGGTATTCCTTGATTCGTAGGGATGTATTTGAGGCCTTACTTAACACCCAAGTTGTCCTTTAGTAAGGGTTTTGCTACTCAAATTGTAAACATCTATTGGTTCCATGTTTCTCCCTCTTTTTCCTTCTCTGTGCCACTCTCCCTCCTCTAGATCCTCTTCCATAAAAGCTCTTTTCTTTGGGTTTTTCCATAAGGTTCCCACCTATGGCACCCTTGATGCGTTCCCTGTATCTGTCCCTTTGAGGGACTTCCTTTCCCAAATCTGTCCTACTATCATTATGGGCTGAATCATCACATTCTCGAGTGAGAGGCTGAAATCTATTATGTATCGGAACAGGCTGATAACGTCCATTAGTCACTTGATGTTCCTCGTGACTCGTTCTTTCTTTATAGGGACGGTTAGTATAATAATTTGTTTGTTGATGTCTTTCAAAGACACCAGATCTTAAAGGACGTGTTGTTCTTAAATTTGTAGAATCTTCACGTGCTGGAAAGAATTGACGTGAAGCCCCCCCTCTCAAGTGGCTTGCAGGCGCTGACAAGAGAGCCTCACAGGCTCCACCTTTGTGAGTGTGCAATTATCACCTTTTGTTCATACTCATTTTTACCCCTGGTATTGCGCAATCTTTTTTGTTTTTTTCCCTCTACTCCATAGGTATATGTGTTTTGTTGTTCTTCCTACTGGTCCATACCTGAGATGAGTACACTCTTTGTATTTTACCTTTAAACACCTGGTGAGAGTGTTGTTATTGTTTATTGTTTTGCGCTCCCTGATCTGCCTCTTTGGCATATCCCCTTTTCTCTACTGTATTTGTGGGTGAGGAATACACCCATTGGTGAGCTGCAACTATCCTTTTGTGTATCTTTTAGCGCCACATTAACATCTATTACCCATTTATTTGGGTTCCTGTTTCCATTCCGTGTATGAGCATAGCACAGGATCCACAGCAATAAAAACCCGAGTAATGTGCAAAGTCCACAGCAATAAAACCCCCAGTAAAGTGCGGTGTTTATGAGCATATCACAAAGTCCAGCAATAAAAACCCCAGTAAAGTGCGGTGCTTAAGAGCATATCACAAAGTCCACAGCAATAAAACCCCCAGTAAAGTGCAGTGTGTATGAGCGTAGCACAGAATCCACAGCAATAAAACCCACAGTAATGTTTGCTGTTTATGAGCATATCACAGAATCCACAGCAGTAAAACCCCCAGTAATGTGCAGTGTACAGTCAGGTCCAGAAATATTGGGACATCGACACAATTCTACCATCTTTGGCTCTATAACACCACCACAATGGAGTTGGAATGAAACAAACAAATGTGCTTTAAACTGCAGACTGTCAGCTTTATTTGAGGGTATTTACATCCAACTCAGGTGAACGCTGTAGGACTTACAGCAGTTTTGTAGATATGCCTCCCACTTGTTAAGGGACCAAAGGTAATGGGACAATTGGCTTCTCAGCTGTTCATGGCCAGGTGTGTGATATTCCCTCATTACCCCAATTACAATGTGCAGATAAAAGGCTCAGAGTTCATTTCAAGTGTGCTATTTGCATTTGGAATCTGTTGCTGTCAACTCTCAAGATGAGATCCAAAGAGCTGTCACTATCAGTGAAGCAGTCATCATTAGGCTGAAGAAGCAAAACAAAACCCCATCAGAGAGATAGAAGAACATTAGGCGTGGCCTAACAAACTGTTTGGAACATTCTCAAAAAGAAGGAACACCGGTGAGCTCAGCAACCCAAGACCCGGAGACCACGGAAAACACTGTGGTGGATGACCAAAGAATTCTTTCCTAGTGAAGAAAACACCCTCACAACAGTTGGCCAGATCAAGTACACTCTCCAGGAGGTAGATGTATGTGTGTCAAAGTCAACATCAAGAGAAGACTTCACAGAGTGAATACAGAGGGTTCACACACAGATGGAAACCATTGGTGAGCCTCAAAAACAGGAAGGCCAGATTAGAGTTTGCCAACAACACCTAAAAAGCCTTCACAGTTCTGGAACAGATCCTATGGACAGATGAGACCAAGATCAACTTGTACAGAGTGATGGGAAGAGAAGAGTATGGAGAAGGAAAGGAACTGCTCATGATCCTAAGCATACCACCTCATCAGTGAAGCATGGTGGTGGTAGTGTCATGGCGTGGGCATGTATGGCTGCCAATGGAACTGGTTCGCTTGTATTTATTTATTTATAAAGGATTTTACCAGGAAGGATACATTGAGATTTCTCTTGTTTTCAAGTATGTCCTGGGTTCAAGAACATTGAAGTGTTACAGTTACAGAAATACAAAGTAATACAATGCAAGATATAAAAAAAAAAAAAAAAAAAAACACAAATATACAGATTAACAGAAAATAAATATGTAGGAAATATAGTCACTAGGTTACATGTTTACAGGTGCATTCTGTATTGAGGTATGTTAGTAAGGAGCTTTTGAGTGACTTAAGTCTGGGGGAAGATTTGATGGTGTCTGGGAGGTTATTCCATAATTGTGGTGCTCTGTAGGAAAATGAGGACCGAGCCACTGTCTTTTTGTATTGTGTATTTATTGATGATGTAACTGTTGACAAAAGCAGCACGATGAATTCTGAAGTGTTTCAGGCAATATTATCTGCTCACATTCAGCCAAATGCTGCAGAACTCATTGGACGGCGCTTCACAGTGCAGATGGACAATGACCCAAAGCATACTGCAAAAGCAACCAAAGAGTTTTTGAAGGGACAGAAGTGGAATGTTATGCAATGGCCAAGTCAATCACATGACCTGAATCCCATTGAGCATGCATTTCACTTGCTGAAGACAAAACTGCAGGAAATGCCCCAAGAACAAGCTGGAACTGAAGACAGTTGCAGTAGAGGCCTGGCAGAGCATCACCAGGGATGAAACCCAGCGTCTGGTGATGTCTATGCATTCCAGACTTCAGGCTGTGATTGACTGCAAGGATTTGCAACCAAGTATTAAGAAGGGAAAGTTGATTTATGATTTATTATTCTGTCCCATCCTTTGGTCCTTAACAAGTGGGAGGCACATCTGCAAACTGCTGTAAGTCCTACACGTTCACCTGAGTTGGATGTACATACCCTCAAATTAAAGCTGACAGTCTGCAGTTAAAGCACATTTTGTTTGTTTCATTCCAACTCCATTGTGGTGGTGTATAGCGCCAAAGATGTTAGAATTGTGTTGATGTCCCAATATTTCTGGACCTGACTGTATATGAGCGTATCACAAAGTCCACAGCAATAAAACCCCCAGTAAAGTGCGGTGTGTATGAGCATATCACAGAATCCACAGCAATAAAACCCCAGTAAGGTGCAGTGTGTATTAGCGTATCACAGAATGCACAGCAATAAAGCCCCCAGCAAAGTGTGGTGTGTATGAGCATAGCACAGAATCCACAGCAATAAAAACCCCAGTAATGTGCAAAGTCCACAGCAATAAAACCCCAGTAAAATGCGGTGTTTATGAGCATATCACAAAGTCCACAGCAATAAAAACCCCAGTAAAGTGCGGTTTTTAAGAGCATATCACGAGGTCCACAGCAATAGAACCCCCAGTAATAGGCTCATACACACTGCACATTACTGGGGGTTTTATTGCTGTGGATTCTGTGATTCGCTCATACACACCGCACTTTGCTGGGGTTTTATTGCTTTGGATTCTGTGATAGGCTCATACATACTGCACATCCCAGAATCCAGAGAAATAAAACCCCAGTAAGGTGCAGTGTGTATGATTGTATCACAGAATCCACAGCAAAAGAAATCCCAACAAAGTGTGGTGTGTATGAGCTTATCACAGAATCCACAGCAATAAAACCCCAGTAATGTGCAGTGTCAGTGGCGTAACTAGAAACCTGAGGGCCCCGGTGCAAGAATCCATGAAGGCCCCCCAAAATAGATCCATATTTTTACTTTTTTTTCCTGCAATATAAAAAAAGAGTACACCATTTATATTAATTAGTTCAATTTACCTTAATTCTTAACAGTTGTAGTTTCAGGATAGGACTTGGTCAATGGGTAGGTCGCACTGATGACCTGCAAAATATAAAGAAAAATCCATAAATCAAGGCAATTTGTACATCCATTTGACAAAGTTATAGCAAAAGATCAATATGACAACAAGAATATGACAATTTAAATAGAAAATATAAAGACTGAATTTAAGCAGGCATGGGATAGACATAAGGCTATCCTAAATAAAAGATAAATCCAGGTAAAGTATCCATGTAATTGGGCAGACTAGATGGGCCGAAAGGTTCTTATCTGCCGACATTTTCTATGTTTCTATCAGGGTTATTCAGAGAGCGTGAAAAGCAGGAGAATGACTGGAGAATGAAAAATTCTAGGTCAAAATAGCCAAACCAGAAAATTTCTCCCTTTCATCTCACTTTCCAAATCGGCTATTTTGACCTAGAATTTTTCATTCTCCAGTCATTCTCCAGTCATTCTCCTGCTTTTCACACTCTCTGAATAACCCTGTATTTCTATGTACATACGCACACAGACTTACTCAAATGTCCACAAAAGCGGCAGAGAAGCTTCAAGAAAAGGGTCCACAACAGGGCCAACAATAATAACAAACATCAACTTTTTCAAGAACTGGAACTATGTCTATGAATAAAAACCTGTAAAATAAAAAAGTTGTACAACAATTAGTATGGTTCAATGAAGGTAGTATTGAACAAAAACAGCCATGCTTTCAACTCAACCAGAGCATATCTCAGAACAAATCATGCAAGGTTCAAACCTAAAACGGGTTAGTTTAACTGTTAAAAACTCTGAAACAGTGTTAATAACTTGTTACAAAATGTAATATAGCTTTACTTACTACTGCCTCTGGAAGTTACGAGGCCTTGCTTTGGCTTCAGCAAAGTCATCTACAATGCTTTCTATGTTGAGTCTTCTAGCTCTCTCATTTTCGATGCTTAACAAAGCAGGCCCAGGAAGTCTATGTTGAGACATGGTGTTTCACAAATAACGTTTGATTAGTTTTAACTTTGACAATGACCTTTCTGCAGTTGCTACTGTTACTGGGAGGGTGAGGAACAAAAGTAGTGCGACACAAACATCTGGGTCTGTAGAAGACAGTGCACTGTTTTCACCGAGCAGGAGATTAGCAAGGTCCTTCACAGTGGAACAACTACGAACCTCTTCCTGAAGTGCCGAACGGAATGAAAGAAGTTGCCATGGAAAATCTGCTTACATATCCTCATTGTAAAGTTTCTGCAGTTTTGTTGCTTCTGATAGTACATTCTCATCGGATTCAGAGGCAAGCATGGCTGGCTGAACTATTTTGAATCTATGGAAGACTGCATTCATTCCCTTAAATCGGTCTGACAATTGGTTTGTGATAGTGTCCAAACACCTATAAAACACAGTCGTTTTGAAGCATTCCTCTGGATCAGCTAATCTTTCATCCATGCACAGCTCATCAAAGTGGCGCCTCGCTTTTTTAATTCTTTTATTTGTAAACTCTGCTAAAATTCCCCACTTTTCTGCAAGTGCCACTGCGGTTTCCTTAGCTTCCTCAAAATGTTCCCTATAGGTTGAAAGGGCTGTCAGCGCATTGTGAATGAGCTGCACTGCACTGCACAGTTCCATATGTTTAGATTGCAAAACCTTTGAAATTATATTTACATGGCTGAAGATTTTTGTTTGGAGGACAACGAGTAACACAAACTCAAAAGATTCCATTTTCTTCTCTAAATTTGCAGCATCATCTCTTTCCTTTGGTTTTCATGAGAGGAGGATCATTTTTGATAAAGCCTGCATGATGTCAACAAAACGGAACCGCAGTGCAAGCAGAGAATCGTGTCTAGAAGACCACCTTGTAGGGCAAAGCCATTTTAGTGTCACAGAAGATTCAGATGTGAATGAGGAGAGAAAGGCCCATCTGCGTACAATTTCCCCGAAGAAAGTGTATAAATTGTGTACCACATCAAAGAATGAGGACACTCCACTATGTCAGCGACAGCATCCTGAATTACTAAATTTAGATTGTGTGCTGCACAATGAACATACAGGGCATTCTTTTCCCTCTTTGCTATCCGAGCCTGTACACCAGAATAAACACCACTCATTGTTGCTGCACCCTCATAACCCTGACCACGACACTTTGATAAATCAAGGCCCTAGCTCTCTACGCAGGCAACAATATTACGCTCAATCTCTGCTGCTCTCTGATCCTCAATGGTATGAAACCCTAAGAAAGCCTCCTTTGCTGTGACACTGCAAGCTCTCAGATTCTGATCTTTTACCACAGAGACATTTTGAAATATCTGAATCATTTGATCAACTTTGGATATATCCTGTGTTGTGTCCATCATTATGGAATAAAATTGTGCTTCTTCACAATTTCATTTTGCACTTTTTTTTTATAGAATTTCTATTAATTTGTCTTGTATTTGTGGACTCAAATATTTTAAGGTGCCTTGGGGTAACTGAAGAAGTTCCTTTAAAATGGGATCATACTCTGCCAGCAGCTCTATGATGGAGAGAAAGTTCCCATTGTTAGCCTCTCCCAGACGCTCTCGGTGACCATGAAAGGCTAGATTACACATCGTCATTGTTAATGTCACATTAACAATTCTGTGTAAGACTTGCCTCCAAAAGTTTTTTTCCCTTCTAATCTGGTTTTCATTTTCCTCATCAATTGTTTTATTACACCTCCAATGATCATAGACTACACATGCTTCCATATGAGTTTGTGAAGATTCATTCAAGTACACAGCATTAAGCTTTGGAGAGTAACAAAGCCACATTACAGATAGTTTAAGCCCTGTCTTGGTCACTCTCATAATAACTCTCAGAAAAACACCTTTTCTGTACATCATTATCCCGCAGGAAAGGTCCTGGAGGTCTACATGGGCCATGAGCTAAAATAAACTTTTTTTACATTTGGATCTGTTATGGTGACTGGGTAATGCCCCTATCGGTCACAAATTTCTCACCCACTATACTACTTCCCACAGCACTTAAGATTCTCTAATGCTCGCCAGTAGGGATGAGCTGTTTGGGTTCGGACGGTTCGGGGTTCGACCCGAACTTAGCCTGTTCGAGCAGATCGTGATCACCGAACATTTCCGGGTGTTCGCCACATGTTCGACCATAATGGACCACAATGCATTTTCCCACTGGCCTGAAGCTCGTAATTGGCTACAGCCTTGCACCTGACCACAGGTCTGGTGCAAGACTGGTTCAACACTATGCCAATCACTGCTCAGAGTCCTGATTGAGCAAATTTTGCCCAATCATGGGCTCACAGAGCTAAGTCCCACAGCACACTATATAACGTTTCCACGCAGCGCTTCTGCACGCATTTCAGAGGAGATTTCAGAGGAGACAGTTGTGTCTTGTTACTGCCGGTCTGCCATGCTACTGGGGGGGTCCGGGGGTGTCTCATTTCTACCAAATATCAGGGAATTTAGGTGATGTGTGTCTTGTCACTGTGCCAGCAATTGTTTTGGGGGTTTACAACTTTCTTTAAAACATTTGTGAATTAAGGTGATCTTCAGGTCTTCTCACTGTGCCAGCAAGTCTTTTTGGGTCTCATTTCTACCAAATATCAGGGAATTTATGTGATGTGTGTCTTGTCACTGTGCCAGCAATTATTTTGGGGGTTTACAACTTTAAAACATTGGTGAATTGAGGTGATCTTCTGGGTCTTGTCACTGTGCCAGCAAATCTTTTTGGGCTCACTAATTTCTTTAAAACATTTGTGAATTAAGGTGATCTGTGTCTCGTCACACAGCCAGCAAGTTTTTTTGGGGCTCACTAATTTCTTTAAAACATTTGTGAATTAAGGTGATCTGTGTCTTGTCACACAAACAGTACCACGCATTATTTTGGGGCTCACTAATTTCTTTAAAACATTTGTGAATTAAGGTGATCTGTGTCTCGTCACACAAACAGTACCACGCATTATTTTGGGGCTCACTAATTTCTTTAAAACATTTGTGAATTAAGGTGATCTGTGTCTTGTCACACAAACAGTACCACGCATTATTTTGGGGCTCACTTATTTCTTTAAAACATTTGTGAATTAATGTGATCTGTGTCTCGTCACACAAACAGTACCACGCATTATTTTGGGGCTCACTAATTTCTTTAAAACATTTGTGAATTAAGGTGATCTGTGTCTTGTCACACAAACAGTACCACGCATTATTTTGGGGCTCACTAATTTCTTTAAAACATTTGTGTATTAAGGTGATCTGTGTCTCGTCACACATCCAGTACCACGCTGTATTTCGAGGCTCACTAATTTCTACAAAACATTTGTGAATTAAGGTGATCTGTCTCTTGTCACTGGCTGCCAGCTATTAGTGTGTCTCACTGAGTTATACCAGAGTTATTTAAATCTTTATACCAGAGTTGAATCAGAGTTCTGTATATATTAATCTATATATTACTCACCATGTCTGAAAGAACAAAAAGGACAGGCAGACGCTCCCAGACACAGATAAGAGGGCAAGCAGCCCCTGTGTCGGGAGGCTGTGCCTCTGGTCGTGGTGGCGTGGTGCATCCTCTGCAGGGGCACGCTTGTCCTTTCTAACTGGTGCTGGCCGTCTTCTTAACCTGCAGCAACATAGAGAGGATTTGGTGGATTGGCTAGCCAGGCCATCCTCATCCTCCGAGTCCTCTGCCAGCCAGGCTTCTAGTGCTTTACAGTCCACCTCAGCTGCCAAAGCATCTAATGCAGCCTCCATGTCCACAGCTACTCCTGCCGTAGCCTCGCTATCACACACACGGAGGAGTCAGCTGAATTGTTTGACTACAATGAGAGTGACATGCTGCTTGAGGATGCACAGCAAGTACAGTGCTCTGATTCAATCTCTGAGGTTGAGCAAGGGAGTATAATCAACCTAGAGGAAGGGGGTGCCAGTGATGACACACAAATAACTGGCACTCATGTTGCCCCAGCAGCTGCAGCATACTGCCAAGTTTGCTCCAGTGACGAGGAGATAGGGGGTGAAGATGACATTGATGATGAGGTCACTGACTCCACCTGGGTGCCAGATCGAACTGAGGAATCAAGGGAGGAGGGGGAGGAGGAGGAGGCACAGCAAACACGAGGCACAACATCCTCTGTGACCAACCGTAGCACTAGCCAGTCCAAGGCATCACATGTCAGAGCTGTTGTCTCAAAGAACACATGCAGGAACTCTGCTGTCTGGGAGTTCTTTAAGAAATGTGCAGCAGACCCCACCGTTGCTATTTGTAATCTATGTCAGAGGAGGCTGAAGCGTGGGATAAACACCGGACACTTGGGTACCACGTGCTTGAGGCGACATATGAACAAGTGCCACACATCCCATTGGCGCAAAACTTTGCGTAGTTCCTCCTCCTCCTCATCTGTCTCTACCCACACTGTATGTCCTGCCATGTCATTGCCTGCAACCTCCACCAACAGGGATGATGCCACAGTAATGGATGTACCAGCAGGTCCTTCCTCTCAATGTGACATCATCCCAGTAGCTGAAGATTTACGCAGTCAGATTACGTTGCCGCAGCTGCTTCAGCGAAAGAAAAAATATAGTCCCAACCATCCCCAAGCACAGCGTCTAAATGCCAGCTTAGCAAAATTACTCGCATTGCAGCTGCTGCCTTTCCAGCTGGTGGACTCTGCTCCCTTCCGTGAATTTGCTGAACGTGCTGTACCACAGTGGCAGGTTCCAAAACGCCATTACTTTTCACGCAAGGCCATTCCAGCACTATACCAGCATGTGGAAGACAATGTTATCCAGTCATTGGGAAAGGCAGTCAGCAGCAAGGTGCATGTGACTTTAGACACGTGGTCCAGCAAGCATGGACAGGGTCGTTACATTTCCTTCACGGCACACTGGGTAACTCTGATCGCAGCTGGGAGTGATCCAAGATGGGGCTCTGTGCTGGAGCTTGTTCATCCACCACGCCTCCAGAAAGCTGCTTGTATGAGGTCTGCCTGCTCCACCACCACCACCTCTTCCTCCTCCTTCTCTGTCTCTGGCGAAGTGGCAGTTAAACCGACGCCTGACAGGGTCTACGCAATGGCTCAAGCAAAAATATGCCATACTGTGCTTGAGCTGGTTTGTTTAGGGACAGGAGCCACACCGGGTCAGAAATTTTGTCAGCTCTGCAGGGGCAGGTGCAGAGATGGTTAACACCACGCCAGCTTGAGCTGGGAATGATCATCTGCGATAATGGCAGCAACCTTCTCTCCGCCCTACGCAAGGGTAAATTGACACATGTACCATGCCTAGCACACGTCCTAAATCTGGTGGTATAGCATTTCCTAACCAAGTACCCAGGGCTGCCAGAGCTTCTCATCCAGGCCAGAAAAGTCTGCAGCCACTTCAGACGGTCATTCCCAGCAAGCGTTCGCCTGGCAGAAATTCAAAGAGAATTCCACCTTCCCACAAACTGTCTGATCTGTGACATGCCCACCAGGTGGAACTCGACATTAGCAATGCTGCAGCGTCTGCACAAGCAGCAGAGGGCCATCAACGAGTACCTGTGTGAGTATGGCACAAAGACAGGTTAAGGTCAACTTGTTTTTTTTTTCCCCCCCCGCAGTGGCTGATGATCAAGGATGCATGCACTGTACTGTCACCATTTGAGGAGGCAACGAGGATGGTGAGCAGGGACAGTGCATGCATCAGTGACACAATTCCTTTAGTGTTCCTGCTGGAGCACACTCTGCGGGGAATTATAGATGTGGCTCTAGAGGCAGAGCAGCGGGAGGAAGAGGAGGCCTTCCCTAGCTCTCAAGGCCCCAGTCTTTCCGCAGACAGCATTCCAGCTGGTCCTACTCAGAACAGACAGGAGGAGGATGAGGAGGAGGAGGAATATTTAAGTAGTAGGGGCATTGAAGGTGGGGATTCCTCAAGGGAGGGTTTTGTGTGCCCATAAACAGAAGGGCTAGTGCGTGGCTGGGAGGAGGAAGTGCACGATATGGTCATCCTCATTGACCAGGAAGACTCGGAAGCTAATGCCACCTCCAACCTACGCTGCATGGGCTCCCTAATGATGCAAAGCCTGCTAAAGGACCACAGGATTCGTGCTATCAAGGAGAGGGATCATTGCTGGTTGGCAACCCTTCTTGATCCACGATACAAGGGGAAAGTTGCAGAGCTCATCCTGCCCGCACAGAGGGAGCACAGGATGAAAAAACTTGAGGACACTCTAAAGCGACACTTGTGTAACACCTTTCCAGGCACTGGTAGATTACCAAGTGCTGCTGACACACGTACTTCTGAGGCTGCGGGTGATCAGAGGAATAGTGGTGAAGGCCAGGGCCGCTTGACTGATGCTTTTTTAAATTTTTTTAGTCCTCGACGCCCAGGGACGTCAAATGTAGGCACCCATTGCCAGCGTCTTCACCATATGGTGCAGGACTACCTAGGGGCAAGGGCAGACCTGGATACCTTTCCAGCAGATGATCCACTGGCTTACTGGGTGTTGAGATTGGATCACTGGCCAGAACTTAGCCAATATGCTATGCAGCTACTAGGTTGCCCTTCATCTAGCAAATTTCCGAAAGGACGTTCAGTGCCGCTGGAGGTTTTGTCACAGACAAAAGAGTGCGTCTGCCCACCGACTCTGTAGACCGGCTGACATTTATAAAAATGAATCAGTCCTGGATCAGCAGCTATCAATCCCCTGATGCTGAAGTAATGGAATAGATCGGGGATGTCCTCTTCTGCATTCACAAAACCTCCAGCACTGAACTCTTCCACAATACCACAAAAGGGTTACGGTGTGAAGGCACTTGCTGCCATAAAAGGTACAATATTTGGCTGCACTGACGCCTGTGCCAGATTTATAATTTTAATCTTTTGAACCGCCGGGTCCAACCCTGCACTCTTCCACAATACAACAGAGGGGTTACTGTATGATGACACTTGCTGGCCTGGCATTAAAGGCACAATATTTGGGTGCACTGACGCCCATTAACAGATAAAAAAACAACTTTTCAATATAGGACCACATGGTCCACCCCTGCACTCTTCCACAATACCACAGAGGGTTAGGCTAGGGTCAGATGAGCACATTTTCTACGGACTGTGCGTCCGTGCAGTACGGACGTACTTACTGACTGACAACAAGGTAGTGGCCACACAGTCGGTTTTTTTCACTGACGTATTTTTTGACTGATGTAGCAGGGAAAATAAATTACAATGAAAGAACATTCTGTCTGTCAAAAATGCTGGACGTATAAATGCAGTCCGTCTGACCTTGTTGCATCACTCACACACAAAGCTATGCGGACGTTGTGGACGTGGCGCACTCTGCACGTCCGTTCTAGCAGTATTACGTTCTTGCCTAACCTGCGTCCGTTTGCAGCGTCCGTCAGCACCCGCACCTCTGTGCGGACGTACTTCGTGTGTGGGGCTCCATTTAACACAATTGTATGCTATCACGGACGTACTTATGTGCGGGCAACACGGACGTTAACACTGTGTTTGTCTGACCCCAGCCTTACTGTATGATGATACTTGCTGGCCTGGCATTACAGGCCCAATATCTGGGTGCACTGACGCCCATTACCAGATAAAAAACTTTTCAATATAGGACCACATGGTCCACCCCTGCACTCTTCCACAATACCACAGAGGGGTTACTGTATGATGATACTTGCTGGCCTGGCATTAAAGGCACAATATCTGGGTGCACTTACGCCCATTAACAGATAAAAAACTTTTCATAATAGGACCACATGGTCCACCCCTGCACTCTTCCACAATATCACAGAGGGGTTACTGTATTGTTTTGGAAATTAATCTACTATCAATTCCCTAATGTAGTTTGATCCGCTGTACTTACAAGCAGCTCTGTGCTATCCCTGGCATACGTACCTGAACGCGCACAGTAAAGAGACCCAGACACACACGCTGCTTCTAGCTGGAGTTCATCTGACCACGAGAGCCAAGTCCCAAGTCCCAAGTGAGCTAAGTGAGCTCCTGGCTTCTGGTTATTTGTTTATTACACAAATAGGACAACGCCCAGTGGCCACTGACTATACAACAGAAAACAAGTTTGTCCAGTAAATACATTTACATATCAAAAGGACAGAGGTGTGGACTAGAATGACGGACCGGCCTCCTGTACACACCTTATCCCTAGAGTATAATGTCCGCCGCTGGCTTGGATTTAAAACCACATTCAAATCCAACACAGGGAGACAGATGACAACTTATAAAAACACACACATCCTAGACTATAATGTCCACATAATAAAATTTCCACAACAGTCCCTCCTCTTTGTCATTTGCTCCCCAGTGTCCCTCGATGAATCTCGATCTTCCTTGGAAAGAAACAGTTCCTCTTGTAAAGCTCTGAATGCAAAAAGCCAAACACATGATAGAAAACAACAGACAGTCCATCTTGACACGCCGAATCTTAAAGCAAGTGTTAAAACAAATCTTGACACGTGGATCATAAAGCAAAAACAAATCTTGACACGTGGATAGCAAATCTAAAACCAAATCTTGACACGCCGATTTTTTTGGCAAATCTTAAAACAAATCTTGACACGTAGAACTTGACACGTAGAATCTGCTTTAGGGGAGGTGACTCAGAGGGAGGACATGAGGTGGTGGGTTGCGTCGATCGTTGGTCGGTCTGAAATCCTCTGTATCCGGTCCATGGGTTAATCTTCTGAGCGTCTCATCTGTTCAGGCTCTGGTAACTCGGTCGGTCTGAAATCCTCTGTATCCGGTCCATGGGTTGGTCTTCTGAGCGTCTCATCTGTTCAGGCTCCGGTAACTCGGAAAACAAGAAATCCCCAGAAGCTTCCCAAAGCTTTAAAAAAGATTCCAACCCTCACTAGCTCACGGTGCAGAATATGCATAATCATAATACTCATGATTGTCCATAAACAGTTTTTTCTTGGATTTGGTACAAGTGGACTTACTGGTTACTGGTTTAATTGCTGGAGACTTCCTGGCTGCAGGCCTGGGTGGTGGTAAAGACTTTTGCACAAAGGTGGTCTTGGGTCCTGGAGACGGTCTGGTCACTGGAGCAAGATGTTTGCGGGGTTTTACGGGACAGTCATTTAAATAATGGTCCCCTCCACAGTAGTAACACAGATCATTAGCTTGTCTTCGGTCACGCTCCTCAGAGTTTAATTAAAGGACCATAGCGTGTTTGACCTCTTGGAGTGCACACTTTAGAAGTCCCAGGCACTCTGCAGTAGCTCCTTGAATCATTGTATCAGGTGACCCATTAGCTCCTGGAAGGCAGCTTTCAGAAAGTCCAACAGAATTTTATTCACTGCGGGTTCATTTGCAGAGGGTTCTGACATTTTGTAAGGGACCGGGTTCCGGTGACACCGGTGATGTGGATAATGAACTCGGGATACAGCAAATAAATATTCGACAACAAAAATGTTTGGTGCAGAATATATATACAGTGGCAAGAAAAAGTATGTGAACCCTTTGGATTATTATTATTATTATTATTCTTTATTTATAAAGCGCCAGCATATTCCGCAGCGCTGTACAATAAGCACAGTATAGACAGGGTTACAATACATTGAACAACATTTGACAAACAGTACAGGAGGAGATGAGGGCCCTATTCCCGTAGGAACTCACAATCTGGGAGGGTTGGGGTTGGAAACAGGAGGAGAGGACTGTAAGGTGAGAGTGATTGATGGTTGCGTCAGTGAGTTGGGTGGTAGGCTTCCCTAAATAGGAATGTTTTCAGGGAGAGTTTGAAGGAAGAGAAGTTAGGGGAAAGTCTGACAGTACGAGGGAGAGCGTTCCAGAGAGTGGGGGCTGCGCGTGAGAAATCCTGCAGTCTATCATGGGAAGAGGTGATGCGGGGAGAAGCTAGGCGCAGGTCACTGTTTGACCTTAGGGAGCGGGCTGGGGTGTATTTGGTGATTAGTGAGGACAGGTAGTGGGGAGCTGAGTTAGTGAGGGTTTTGTAGGTAAGGATAAGGATTTTGAACTTAATTCTGCAGTGGATGGGGAGCCAGTGAAGGGACTCGCAGAGGGGCGGCAGAGACGAGCGGCGGGTGAGGTGAATTAGCCTGGCGGAGGCGTTCAGGATGGATTGTAGGGGGGAGAGGTGGGACAGAGGGAGGCCAGATAAGAGATTATTGCAATAGTCGAGTCGGGAGAGTACCAGGGCGTGTATGAGTTGTTTTGTGGCGACAGCGCGTAAGAAATGGCCGAATTCTGTAAATATTACGCAGTTGATATCGGCAGGAGGAGGAAAGAGACTTGATGTGGGGATGAAGGAAAGAGCAGAGTCAAGTGTAACTCCAAGACAGCGAACTTGGTTTGATGGGAGATGGTGATACCCTCCACCGTGATCGAGAAGTCAGGAGGTGGGGCGGCATTAGAGGGAGAATAAGTAGGAGCTCAGTCTTTGACATGTTGATCTTTAGGTGGTGGGAGGCCATCCAGGAGGAGATGCCAGATAAACAGTCACTGACTTTGGAAAGGACAGGGGGAGAGAGATCAGGGGTAGAGAGGTAGATCTGAGTGTCATCAGCGTAGAGGTGGTAATTAAAGCCAAAGCTGTTGATGATTTTGCCCAGGGAGGAGGTGTAGATGGAAAAGAGCAGAGGACCAAGGACAGAGCCTTGAGGTACACCAACAGATAGAGGCAATGAGGAGGAGGAGTTACCAGCAAAGGACACACAGAAGGACCTGTTGGATAAATAGGAGTCAATCCAAGCAAGTGCAGTGTCACCGAGACCCAGAGAGTTGAGGGTCTGTAGAAGGAGGGGGTGGTCAACAGTGTCAAAAGCAGCCGAGAGGTCAAGCAGGATGAGAATAGAATAGTGGCCGTGTTTTTTAGCAGTTAGGAGGTCGTTGGTGACTTTGGTGAGGGCAGTTTCAGTTGAGTGTAGCGGACGGAAGCCAGATTGCAGGGGGTCAAGTAGTGAATTGGAGGACAGGAAGAGGGAGAGGCGGTTGAAGACTAGTTTTTCTAAGAGCTTAGAGGTAAAGGGAAGCAGGGATACAGGACGGTAGTTGGATGGAGAGTTGGATCTAGGGATGGTTTCTTTAGTAAAGGGGTAACTAGCGCGTGTTTGAAGGCGGATGGAAAGGAGCCAGTGAGAGAGATAGGTTGAAGATGTGTGTGAGAGCAGGGGTGAGGGAGGAGGAGAGGGGAGGAATTAGATGTGAGGGATTACGTGGAGTTTTGCATGAATTGGTCATAAAATGTGCTCTGATCTTCATCAAGTCACAACAATTTGAAAAACACAGTCTGCTTAAAATAATACAACACAAACATTATATGTTTTAATGTGTTTATTGAACATAACATGTAAACATTCACAGTGCAGGGTGGGAAAAGTATGTGAACCCCTAGCCTAATGACTTCTCCAAAAGCTAATTGGAGCCAGGAGTGAGCCAACCTTGAGTCCAATAAGTGTGATATTATGGGATGTGTTGCTGAAAGCTGTCCTGCCCTTTAAAAACACACACCAGTTTTGGGTTTACTGGTTTCAAGAAGCACTGACTGATGTGAACCATGCCTCGCAGAAAAGAGCTCTCAGAAGACCTACGATCAAGAATTGTTGACTTGCATGAAGCTGGAAAGGGTTACAAAAGTATCTCCAAAAGCCTTGATGTTCATGTGTCCACGGTAAGACAGACTGTCTACAAATGGAGAAAGTTCAGCACTGTTGCTACTCTCCCTAGGCGTGGTCGTCCTGTAAAGATGACTGCAAGAGCACAGCGCAGAATGCTTAATGAGGTAAAGAAGAATCCTAGAGTGTCAGCTAAAGACTTACAGAAATCTGTACAGAAAACATTTTTGTTGACACATCTACAATAAGGAAAACATTAAACAAGAATGGAGTACATGGGAGGACACCACGGAGGAAGCCATTGCTGTCCAAAAAGAATATTGCAGCACGTTTGAAGTTTGCAAAAGAGCACCTGGATGTTCCACAGCACTACTGGCAAAATTTTCTGTGGACAGATTAAACCAAAATTGAGTTGTTTGGAAAAAACACACAACAATATGTGTGGAGAAAAAAAGGCACAGCACACCAACATCAAAACCTCATCCCCACTGTAAAACATGGCGGAGGGAGCATCATGGTTTGGAGCTGCTTTGCTGCCTCAGGGCCTGGACGGATTGTTGTCATTGATGGAAAAATGAATTCCAGAGTTTATCAAGACATTTTGCAGGAAACGTAAGACCATCTGTCTGCCAACTGAAGCTCCGCAGAGGATGGGTGATGCAACAGGACAATGACCCAAAGCATACAAGTAATTCAACAAAAGAATGGCTTCAACAAAACAAAATACGCCTTCTGGAGTGGCCCAGTCAGAGTCCTGACTTCAACCTGATTGAAATGCTGTGGGATGACCTTACGAGAGCGATTCCCACCAGACATCCCAAGAATATTGCTACACTGAAACAGTTTTGTGAAGAGGAGTGGTCCAAAATTACTCCAGATCGTTGTGCTGGTCTGATCTGCAACTACAGGAAATGTTTGGTTGAGGTTATTGCTGCCAAAGGAGAGTCAACCAGTTATTAAGTCCAAAGGTTCACATACTTTTTCCACCCTGCACTGTGAATGTTTACATGTTCTGTTCAATAAAAACATGAAAACATATAATGTTTGTGTTGTATTATTTTAAGCGGACTGTGTTTTTCAAATTGTTGTGACTTAGATGAAGATCAGAGCACATTTTATGACCAATTCATGCAAAACTCCACGTAATCCCAAAGGGTTCACATATTTTTTCTTGCCACTGTATATATATTGAATAAACTGGATGTCAAACAAAAGGCAGGTATCTGTATAAATAATAAGTCCTTAGGAAACAAATAGAAAATATTTGGAAACACAGTCTTTGGTGCAAATGGAAGCTGGAGACTTGGATGAATTGTGGATCCGTGAAGAGCGTCTCAGTAAATATCAGGAAGAATAGTCGAGAAAACAAGCAAGGGAGTCATGGACTGGCGGCTTACGTGGATGGTCCAAATACAGGCCGGGTTTCGGTACACAGGAGATTAGACAGGATAGCCACCCGGCTCTGGAGCACATATAGCACGTCCTTTAAATGGCAGGTTTAGAAGTTAATGTCAGAACATTGGCTGGATGCGGGTGTGGTCCTCTTAAAGGACACCAGTCAATGCTAATGAGACACATATGATGCTGCTGCAGGAGGTCTGAAGGAATGTGTATTAACAAATACATTAGCAGGCTACCAGGGTGGGAATCAGGATTTGGTTCTTTTTCTGCAGCGTCGCCGTGGGACCTGACAAATATCTAGGTATGTGGTTAGACCCAAATCTATCCTTTGGCCCCCACATCGAAAAACTCTCATCTAAACTTTACCCCATACTAGGTGCCCTGTACAGAAAGAAATCCTGCCTGAGACCCGCGGTAAGAAAGCAGATTGTACAACAAATGCTTATGCCGGCTATTGAATACGGAGATGTAGTGTATGTATGCAGCTGCCCCGCAAACACACCTCCAGAAACTTACTACATTGCATAACTCATTCTGCGCTTTGTGCTACAATGTAACTACATGACCCACCATTGGGACATGTTAAAAGAGCTAAACTGGCCATCGCTGGAAAAATGTAGTGTGTATTGTGGTTTTGCAAGTAAGGTGCTGTTCCTGGATCGGAGGTTATAGGATGAGGGAACTGCTGAGGGAAGCAGCCTATTCAGGTAGGGTGGTAGCTTCCCAACAAATCTCTTAAACACCAGGTTGGAAAGGTGAAGAGTGCGTCTACTCTTCACCTTTCCAACCTGGTGTTTAAGAGATTTGTTGGGAAGCTACCACCCTACCTGAATAGGCTGCTTCTCTCAGCAGTTCCCTCATCCTATAACCTCCGATACAGGAACAGCACCTTACTTGCAAAACCACAATACACACTACATTTTTCTACAGAGCGTCACAATTATGGAATAACCTCCCAGATACCATCAAATCTTCCCCCAGTCTAAAGTAACTTAAGAGCTCCCTATTAACATAACTCAATACGGAATGCACCTGTAAACATGTAACACAGTGACTATATTTCCAACATATTTATTTTCTGTTAATCTGTATATTTGTTTTGTGTTAATATCTTGCATTTTACTACTTTGTATTTCTGTAACAATTCAATGTTCTTGATCCCAGGACATACTTGCGAATGAGAGAAATCTCAATGTAGCCTTCCTGGTAAAATCCTTTAAAAATAAATAAATAAATTATCTGGAACTTCAGGAAAGAGAAGAGCTGAAGTCATTTTTTACCTTGAATATTGTGATATTTATAATAAGCTTACTTATTCATATTTATTTTGTAAATTTCTGACACGTAATCAGGCTAAATAAATGCATATTACTTTTTTTTTATCAGGGAAAGATAACGCTTCTTCTGAAGAAAACAGTAATCTGATATGCATAAAAGGGTTTAAGGAGCAATGAAGGTCAAAGAATGGGAAATATCAGATGGTCATATAACAGTTTTTAAATGATAGGAAAATATTGTCTACTGTGCGTGGGGGTTTCAATTATAGGAATGACTGCTATCACATAAACTGTTAAGGAATACTTACAGGTTTATTCAAAGGGCATCGAAATGTCATCGACATTTTGCCAACCCGCTGGACAGCCACCGCCAAACAGCCAGATAGCCGTCAAATGCAGCCAACGAGCCGCCAAACCCAGTGCCGACCAGCTGTAGAAAAAGGCCGATAAGCCGCTGGACGGGTAAAAAAAAACAAAAAAAAAACGATTGAAAGTGTCAAATTTGCAAAGCTGTTTGCAAAAAAACTACTTAATAACAAGGTCTAGAATTAACATATAAGGTCCGATGAATGATAGTAAAAAGATCTGTTACAGAAAAAAAAACGCTATTGAAAAAAATAAAATCAGAAAATATTTTGACGGAAAAATCCCGTAAAATTCCCAAAAAACCCTAAAAAAAATAAAAGAGACTTTTTGCTGCAGATTAAAAAAAACCACGGTTTATTAGATATTGAATAAAAACAGAAATATTTTTAACATTGAAACCTATGGGATTTGTCTGAATAAACCTGTCGAAAGAAACCACCAAACATCAGGGCATTTCTCTGACATTTCTCTGACATTTCTCTGCTCTTTGGTGTTGTTCTCTGAATAGGTTAACCATTGCTTCTCTATGGGGATTTCACTGCCGTCGAACAGGCACCATATTTGCTGACAATTTGCCAAAATTTGGCGAACTGTCTGCTTTCTGAATAGTCGAATGACAGCAAAATTGCACGATATGGGGAAATTCCCTGTTCGGTGCAATTTCATGACCAGATCGTCTTTCTCTGAATAACCCCTTATGTTTCAGTCTATTGGTGTCAGAGAGAGAGATGTCAGTCTCTTCTCTCTTGATTTGTAAGACTGATATGCTGTACAGTTCCACGCCACCATCGATCTAAGAAGGCCAAAACCGGTACAGCATCATTCCTAAAGGCCTAGATCCACCCCTCATCTCTTATCCAGCTCTGGTTTCCACGTAGCCTGCAAGAGATACAGGTGCTCATAATTAAAGCCAGCACTTCCCTAAAAAATGGCAAAGCACCCACAGTGCTTTGCTTTTTCATTGTTCTTTATACTCTGCTGTTTCCAAAAACCTGCAACAAATCAAAGCCTATCCTGACTACCATATCCCTCTGCTGGATCCCTTACTACTGAACTTTTGCTAGAACTCTGGACTTTGCTTTTGTCTAAACCCTTCTGCTGGATCTCCTGTTGACGAACCCCTGCTTGTGTACTGGACTCTGCTTTTGCCAAAACCCCTTGCTGGATTTCCTGTCGCCGAACCCCTGCTTATGTGCTGGACTCTGCATTCGCTAAACCCCTACACTAGATACGTCGCTGTTGAAACTCCGCATCATCCTAAAGAACATCTCCTCTTTATTTGATAAACCTTTGCCTCTTAACCCTCCAAATCTACATTTCCCTGTTACTCATTATTATATTCATTTTCCCTGGTTCTTTGATTTATTATTTTTCTTACCCTTTATATACTTAGGGCCAAATTACAATGTTGACGCACACATTAACGCTCACTTGCGTGAGCATTAACATTTGCTACGGTGTTTACCGCATATTACAATCCAAACGCAAACGGGTTAAGAAACCCGTTTGCGTTTGGTACCTTGCACGTTTCAGTGTGAGGTTACTGTACTTTGTGCTCCCTATGCTTAACATGGGGAGCGCAAAGTCCCAGCGCTGATTAACGCCTTGCTCTGGTCAGCAAAAAGTTATGCTCTGCTTTGTTAAACCCATGCTCTCATATGGCCGCCCCTCCCCCTCACAATGTCGTAAAAATACTTGCCCTATACAGCCCACAAGCTCTGATTCTGCAACCTCTTTCTTCAACAGCCCTGCCACAAGCTCACATCACCCTCTGCCACAGCGCTTGCTTCTGGACCCTGCTGTCCCACCCTCCCTCTCCATCCATCCATCCACCCACCCAGTGCTGGTCTGAAATTTATAGCTTACTTTCCAGCTTCTTCCACTTTGCAAATGACCCTAATTAACCCAAGGTTCTAGCCCTTCCCATGATATGTTAATCTGTATATTTATGTTTTGTTTCTAATAGTTTGCATTTTTATTACTTTGTATTTCTGTAACAACTGTAACCACTCAATGTTCTTGAACCCAGGACATACTTGAAAATGAGAGAAATCTCAATGTATTCTTCCTGGTAAAATCCTTTGCAAATAAATAAATAAATAACCAGAGCCAGGGACTTGGCGTTAATGGATTCCGCTTCTGCAGAATCCGTTAACACCAGGCTAAAATATAAAAAAATTAATCTTATATTCACCTCCTGTCCCGCGGCGAGGACTGCGGCTCCAGCCGCCTCCTCCGTCCGGCGGGAGCAGGGAAAGACTGGGGGAAAAAGTCCCCCCAGTCTCTCCCTGTGTATCCCTACGCCAACCGGACGGATCGCGCAAGGCGAGATCCGGCTGATCATGTGACCGGCAGGGGGGAACTCAATGGAGTCCATCAAGTGGATGCTCGCGGCTGCGCTCATCGCTATCGCGAGCATCCAGGAATTAACCGCGTGGTAACAATGCAGGCAGCAATTTTTGCGCCTCCATTGTAATCTAGCGTTAAAAAGCGGGCGCAAGGGGGAAAACTGCGGGCGCAGTTTTTCCCCTTGTGCCCGCTTTTTAACGCTAGATTACAATGCAGGCACAAAAAATGCTGCCTGCATTGTCATCGTGCGGTAAATTCCTTGATGCTCGCGGCAGCGCTGAGCGCAGCCGCGAGCATCCACTCGATGGAGTCCATAGGACTCCATCGAGTTCCCCCCTGCTGGTCACATGACCAGCTAGATCTCGCCTCGCGAGATCCGGCCGGTCGGTGTAGTGATACGCAGGGAGAGACTGGGTGGACTTTTTCCGCCAGTCTTTCCCTGCTCCTACCGGACGGAGGAGGCGGTTGGAGCCGCGGTCCTCGCCGCAGGACAGGAAGTGAGTATAAGATTATTATTGTTATTTTTTAGCCTGGTGTTAACTGATTCTGCAGAAGCGGAATCCGTTAACACCAAGTCCCTGGCTCTGGTTAACTTTTCGCTGACCAGAGCCAGGCGTTAATCAGCGCTGGGACTTTGTAATCCAGCACTGATTAACACTTTGTGCTCCTGCTTAACATGGGGAGCGCAAAGTACAGTAACCTCGTGCTGAAAAGCGCAAGGTACCAAACACAAATGGGTTTCCTAACCCGTTTGCATTTGGATTGTAATATGCAGTAAACACCGCAGCAAATGTTAATGTTCACGCAAGTGAGCGTTAATGTTTGCTTCAACATTGTAATTTGGCCCTTCCTGTCCTGTCCATCTACCCTCTTTAGTCAGCCCCCTTTCTGTCCTGTTTATTACTTAGTCCTGTTCTCTAGCCTTGCCTTTTACCTGTATTTGCTAAATATCCAGTGTATTCCTATTGTTCCTCAGTGTTTTTAGTTTAATCTTATTATTGTTATCGTTTATCCATTGTCTTCCGTATCTCAACCAACTTCCTTTTTATTTCCTTTATTTCTTTATAATCCCTGTTTAGATAAAACCCCATATTTTTCATATACTTGCCTATACTCCCTATACTCTGTTCATCGCACATTGGGCTCAACCTTACAACCCTGCGAGCTGAACCCCGGAACCAGCTCCTGACATATTCTGGCAGAGTTCTTCAAAGAGAGGCTAGAATACTTGGAACTGGTCCCAACTTGGACATTAAAGGCAAGTCGCAAATGGAAAAAGTTTTCCATTTGTGGCTCGTCTTTAACGTCCGTATTGCGACCAAGGTGCTTTGTCAGCAGTGCGAGTCTTAATGCATCTGAGTTGTAAAAAGGTGTAACGCTGGCGGCGCTAAGTGCCTCGGTCTTATCAGCTCCAGGCTTCCATACGACTCTGTGGAGTCTGTGGAATAAGATCCGGCCGGACGACAGAGGTTTACATGGAGGAACACTGCAAACTATTCGTTTCCAGTCTTCAGCTGCCTGCAGAGTGAGGAAGCGGCCAATCTGAGGTGAGTATGAGATTTTTAGGTAGGGTTAAATTAATGTGTTAATTGATTGTGCTTAAGTGTAATCACTTAACACCAGGGTCTGAAAACATTATTTATACCTGAATAGTGTCAGACACAGATGGAGGGTGAGCTCCTTGGAATAACTCGTTCTCCATCTGCAATGGGACACATTAACGTCTCCCATACAAAGTATAGGAGACGTTAATGTAGAGTAACCTGGCACTACATCTGAGATGTAAGCTGAGCTATATACATTAGAATGAGATATTCTAAAATTACTGGTCGTGACATCTGTGCATAACTGACAACATTTATGGGGTTATTCAAAGAGCACCGAAATTTCAGCAAACTTTTGGTGCGCTCTCATTTGGCGCACTTCGCCGAGCTCCATTCGCTGACCCTGGGGTGAATTCAGCATTCACCTCAGGGTCACTGAATGCCGCCGATAAACCTGCCAAACGCAGTCACAAACTGCCAAACGGCGTGGATAAACCTGCCGAACGCCGTTGCTAAATCCACTGAATGCCATCGATAAAGCGCCGAACGCAGCCGCAAACCGCCGAAGGCCGCCGAAAAAAGCCAACAAGCCATCGAACAGGGGTAAATAAAAAAAGTCAATTTTTAAAAGACGTTTAAACCAAGGAAAATGCATGGAAATAACATATAAGGTCCTAATGAGTAATAATACAGAAAAAAAAATATCGGGATCAAAAATGTTGCCGAAATATTCCAGAAAAATACCTAGCAAATTCTAAAAAATAAATGAATAAAAATAATTTTTGCTGCAAATAAAAAAAAGTGGTTAAATAAAAATGTAATAAAAGCAGGGTTTTTTTTTACATTGAAACCTATGGGATTCGCCTGTTTAAACCTGTCAACAAAAACACTGAAAATCTGGGCATTTTGCCAACTTTTCGAGGCTGTTCGTCATTCTCTGAATAGATTAACCATTTCTTCTCTATAGGGAAGTTCACTGTCGACGAAGGTCACCATATTTTGCTGGCAATTCGCCAATATGTTGTGCATTGCCAGCTTTCTGAGTAGCTGATATGCCACGAAATTGCACCGTACGAGAAAATTCACTGTTCAGTGCAATTCGGCGGCCAATTCTGCTCTTCTGAATAACTCCTTTAAACCTTTTGCTGCGGATGACATGTGGGGCATGTCCTGAATGACTCCCGCTATATGCGGAGGACGTGCCCCACACGTCATCCGCCAGCGGGAGCCCCGGCGGAGACACTTACCTCTCTGTCCGGGGTCCCGTGGCGTTCTGTCTTCAGGGAAGCTTGCGCGATGATGTCATTTCCCGACGACCCCCGGGAAAGCCGGGAGATCGCCTGAAAGGGAGGGGGATCCTTTTGGATCCCTCTCCCTCCCGATCGGGGGGATTTTCTGGCAAAAACCAGGCACCGCTTTGAAGGGCAGTGTCTGCCCTTTAAAGCAGTGCCTGATTTTTAACCCTGTAATTGCTATATCGCGATCGGCGCCGCTCGGCAGCCGATCGTAATCTGGCTCTGGTGGGGGCCGCCATCTTGGATGGCGGCTCCACCTCCGGGTTCCCCCTCGGCTCCTGACGTGTCGTGCATGCTGCCCGGGGATTTCCCAAGGAAACCCCCTGGTGGAGATACGGGGTTCATTTGAACCCTGATATCCCCAGAACCGTGGCAGCTAGAGAGTCATAACATGGTGTTATTCGAAAGGCCTGAGCATGATACCAAACATGACCATGTTCAAAGTAAAAAGAAACTAAAAAAAATTAAAATAAATAAAAATAAAAAAAATAATAAAAAAATAATAAAAACATGTTTTGTTTGTGTGTTGTTTTTATTAATGTAGTAATATTGTTCACATTTCAATTGTAAAGTGAACAATGATGCTGCACTAATGATTTTTTTCTATGGGGTGCGTTTGCAAAAAATCACGTAATTCCCGAGTCCCTATTACTAATTTTTGTACAAGCGCACCCCATAAAAAATATAACCGCAAACACTCATGTGAAAAAATGTGAAAAAAACCACTTTACACACTGTAAATGATTGAAAATTCTAATTTTATTTCATTTTTGATATAATGTACAGGCAGAACATGACATATACATATAAAAATTATATATTATGAATCTGCAAAGTCTGCCGGAAAGAACAATATATAAAATGTCTGGGTCATGTAATAAATCGTGGCTTCTAAACGTGTTTAAACATGTTGAGCAAAAGCGGTAAAAATTAGCTCAGCACACAGCGATGAAATGGCTCAGCAGTGAAGGGGTTAATGCTTGTATTTTCAAGGTGCTTCACCACATTCACCTGTGTATGATACATGCACTGCTTATTGAAGACATTTTTATCCTTCATATTTTTCCTTATTTTTAATGATATTTATTGTGATACACTGAGATTATTGTTATTTTTGTTCTGTTCTATAAATTGTTTTTCTTATGCAGTCATTACTAGCTTGCTCCGAAACACTAGGAGCCCACTTACTTTAAATATGTTTAGGAAATTGTGACGGATATAGCTGGTAATATTTAGCATGACGTTAATATTTTCTTGTATATAGTTAATGTACAGGGCTACTGTATACACATTCTAACTTGATTCGTCCTAAAGGTTTGTTAAAAGGTTTCCTTTCGTCTCTTCTCCAGCAAGCCCCTTTGAAGCTAGTGGAGGTGTGTTGTGGAAGGTAATTAAGAGACCATGGGGGGATAAACTTTTTTCATCCCGGGGAAATTGCCATTTGGTCTAGAGGAGTAGAAGCCCTACTGGCCAACAAGGACCATCCAAAACCATGTGGGCTGCAACAACTCATATCCACCCTGATCATCCAAAACCCCCATGAAGGCAACCTGACAAAATATCAAATAAAAGGCCCTAATTAACGATTCCAGGGAAAACTATATCAGAGAATGGAGACATGATATAGCAAACTCCAAGAAACTCACCATTTACCAATCCTTACAGAGGGAATACAAACTGGCCCCATACCTGGAGGTACTACAAGACCCCAAGGACAGACAGATCCTGAGCCGGTACAGACTGAGCGCCCACAGCCTGGAAATTGAATCAGGGCGGCATAGACAGACCTACAAGTCCAGGGAGAATAGACTGTGCCAGCATTGTGACCAAGAGGCCCTGGAAGATGAGGTCCACTTCCTCCTACAGTGCCCCAAGTACTCAGCACTGAGGGAAACTCACTTCCAGAGACTCTCTGCTCTCATCCCGGACTTCACCTCTATTAGAAGAACGAGGAAACTCCACATCATATTGGGAGAAGAGGAGCCGGCGGTGAAAATATCTGCCCAATACGTCGCAGAATGTCACAGACTGAGAGGAACATGAGAGATCCTGGACTTATAAATCCCCACACGGACTCGCCCCCATCCCCCTTCACATTATCCCTTACCCCTGATAATGTCCATGGACTTGCCCATTCCCCCCCATATATATGTCCCACTACCCCCTCCTCCCCATATGCTTTGGCAATGCCTAAAATGTATTTGGTCCTGCCAATAAAGCTTATTTTGATTTGATTTGATTTGATTTGAGTGTCCTGGGTCCCTTAGACCAGCAAGTGGGGCCAAGTCAATGGGCACCTCAATGCGTGTTTGTCCAACTAAACTGCACATCAAAAAGAACAAATGTGTCCATTCTCAGACAGGATACAAAGTGGGATTTATGGTGATCGGTTTCTGGAAATCAACACCCAGGCACATAACTTGAGATAAACAATCAAATGGTATCATAAAAATTGATGGAAACGTGTACTGAGCGTGCCTAAGAATTAACAGGACAATGGATTCTGGGAAGTGGACGGGCCGCATAGCCTCTGCCCATGAAATCTGTCTAAGAATTAGTGTATAAAACCACTGACCAAAGCTCTGCTCAGGGCTTATTTTATTGGAGGTCAATCGAATTAAAAAATAAGCGCCATTTCCCACCAGAGCCTCCCTGGCGGCTGATCTCTTAGCTTGCTATCGTAAGTAAATAGAAACTGCTGTTAATCCCTTTTTATTTCTCTGCTTGTGTAACTATTAATTGTAATATATTTTTCTGTATGTGCACTGTGATTCAATCTCTTATTTTTGCATCATAAAAATTATATCATTTATTAAGCTCCGCCGTTGACCGATATAAGAACCTTGTTTAGCTGAAGAGATAGGATAATAGTTTCTTGTTTAGCTCGGGACGACCGACTCAGGCTGGGGTCAGACCAGCGCACTTTTAACGTGCGTTCTGGCGCACATAATTACGGCCACACTAGCAGCAGATGACGGGCAATGACGGCCAATATACGATGTACGGCCACACAAAAGTCCGGCCGTGCAACGCAAGTGGAGATTGAACGCATTTTTCTGAGAACGCTGAACCGCTAGTACTGACGTACTGAGTGCGCAGCTGCGGCATAGCGGCGTGTGTGCGTGATTAGGAGATGTCAGACGCTGCTAATGTCCGGCCAACATAACGTCCAGACGCAAAAAGAGTTTTATTGACGATCCGTACAAAATCACGCCCGAAAATGCGCGTCGTCTGACTGTTTTTGCGCATTCCGTGATAAAATACGTCAATGCGTTCGGAAGCACTTTTTCACGTTCGCGGTTAAAAATGCTTTCGTCTGACCCTAGCCTAAAAGTGAGTGTGGTGAAGTCAGTCTTTTGAATTGTTTTCTGTTTTGGGGTGCATAATCAAACGGGGTCTCAGGTCAGGTCTGGTTCAGAGATTAGCCATCCTGGATATATACATATACATCGCAGGTGACCTGTGGTGGCAGTATTGGTAATTAAGGGAAGTAGGTACGGGGATTATGTGCAACATAGTCATTATTCTGGGTCTAGTGCAGACGGATAGTGATTTTTAACCCTGCGTCCACTTCGCCGATTCACGTGCCCTTCTGGAGTGGAGTCAGTACATGACAGAAATGACTTCCAAAATTGCAGAGGTGTTTTACTGTAGAATTCATTTGTTTAACATTAATTAGTGTTAATTTGCCACAGCTCACTTCATGCTGAAAAACGAAACCCTGCACACCACGAATGTAAATGCCTGAGCATATAAATTCCATGTGGAATGCTGGCTGATGTAAAGTGCTGATACCATCTTCAATGTTAGCAATTTGCTCAATAAAACTATCAGACTGCTCAGAGCTGTGTTTTTTTAGTGAATTGCTGATTTAAGATAAGGGTAACAAACAATGGGAATGGGACTGCAGCACCATGCTATAAAACAGTATGTCTGTTTGTAGTCACCTTCAGCACTTGTTTAAACTCACCTTCAAGACTTGTTTAACCTCTTAGTGACCGGGCTGTTTTACTATTGTCTGTCTGAAAGTGCCCGATGCCGTTTTTACATTTTTGCCCTGTTTGTGTTTAGTTCTAACTTTCCTCTTACTCATTTACTATACCCACTGTAATCCTTGTACCCGCCTATAACCGCCAGTACCTTTTATGAC
>RXON01002550.1:0-23277 GCA_009667805.1 Leptobrachium leishanense
AGGATTTAAAGCCTAATATTACACAACTGGTAAGAGATGAGGGAAATTTGGAATCCTTATGGGTAAATATTTCGTCGGGGAATAAACAGGGAAGTCAACTATTGGTTGGCATATGCTATAAACCACCTAATATAGATAATGATGAGGAAAGAACAACTGTTAGAGCAAATTAGGAAGGCTGCACATCATGGTAGCACTTTAATTATTGGAGATTTTAATTACCCGGACACATTAATTGGGATAGTGGGACTAGTAATTCAGCAAAGGGAATCCGGTTTCTGAACATTTTAAATGATACCTTCATGTCACAACTGACTGGTAGAAACACCAACTAGAGAGGATAACTGTCTGGACCTGGTTTATAACAAATAATGTGGATCTTTTCTCAAATATTAATGTAAAGGAACAGTTGGGAAACAGTGACCATAATATGGTGACTTTTTGAAATTAACTCAAAAAAACCACATTCAATAAGGGGCATGCTAAAACATATAATTTTAAAAGGCCAACTTTATTAAATAGGAGAAGCTCTAATGTCATTGACTGGCAGAAAACTCTTTCACGGGAAAAAACGGAGGAGATAAGTGGAATATCTTTAATAAATATAAAATAGAAAAGTGAAACGTCTCAAAGGTATACTACTGGTTAATAAATATAAAAGAAAGACAACCTTAATAGGTTTTAAGATAAAGTGTAACTAGAATGAATAATAAAAAGAAGGCATTTAAAGCTTTTAAATTTGATAAATCTGAGGCATCCTATAAAGCAGAGGGCAGCCAATAAAGCATGTAAAAATGCGATTAGATGGGCTAAACTAGAAAATGAAAAAGAAATAGCCAAAGAGAGCAAGACCAACCCTAAAAGATTCTTTAGGTACATAAATTCTAAAAACCCAAGAGTGAAAATGTAGGTTCGCTAAAATCTGAGTCAGGGTTATTATTAACGGAAGATCAGGATAAGGCAGAAATTTTGAATGATTATTTTTCTTCAGTATTTATCAAAGAGAAACCTATAACAGGAGACATGAAATTCATTAATAAAAACTTACTAATACAAAGTGACTGGTTGACTCAGGACAAGGTTTTGCAGAAATTAAACAATGTGAACAAAGCCCCAGGGCCAGATGGAATTCACCCATGAGTACTGAGAGAGCTATGTGTTGAAATATGTAAACCTCTGTTCTTAATCTTTCAAGATTCTTTTCTTTCAGGAATAGTACCAGAGGATTGGAGAAAAGCTGACGTGGTCCCTATATTTAAGAAAGGTTTAAAATTTGTGCCTGGGAATTATAGACCTGTGAGCTTAAACATCTGTGGCTGGGAAAGTATTTGAGGGGTTACTAAGGGATAATATTCAGGAATTTATTGGGAGGTATAATGTAATTGGCAAAAATCAGCATGGTTTCATGAAACACAGATCATGTCAGACTAACCTAATTACGTTCTATGAGGAAGTAAGTAGAAGTATAGATCAGGGGTCGCAGTGGATGTGATTTACTTAGATTTTGCCAAAGCTTTCGACACAGTTCCACACAAAAGGTTACTATTTAAATTGAGAAAAAATGGTCTAGATGAAAATACTTGTTCTTGGATAGAAAACTGGCTAAAAGATAGGGTACAGAGTGGTCATAAATGGTACATTTTCAAGATGGACACCAGTGGTAAGTGGCGTCCCTCAGGGATCTGTTATAGGACCAATACTATTCAATTTATTTTTAAATGACCTTGAGATAGGCATCGAAAGTCATGTATCAGTGTTTGCAGATGACACAAAACTAGGAAAAGTAATGCAATGTGCGCAGGATGCTACTTCGCTGCAGAGGGATTTAGATAAATTGGGGGACTGGGCACTTAAATGGCAGATGAGATTTAATCTAGATAAATGCAAAGTTATGCACTTTGGAGTGAAGAACACGCAAGTAATTTATACCCTAAATGGTACGGAGTTAGGGAAATCCAAGCAGGAGAAGGAATAATCATAGACTTCAAACTAAGTAACAATGTGCAATGTCAAACAGCAGCCGCCAAGGCCAGCAAAGTATTGGCATGCATTAAAAGGGGAGTTCACTCACGGGATGAAAACATAATTTTGCCTCTGTATAAATCAATGGTTAGGACGTACCTTGAATATGTCGTGCAATTTTGGGCACCTGTCTTAAAAAAAGATATTATAGCGTTAGAAAAAGTGCAGAGACGGGCAACTAAATTAATAAGGGGAATGGAAGGGTTAAGTTATGAGGAAAGACTAACAAGCTTAAACCTGTTTAGTTTAGAGGGGATCTGATAACCTTATATAAATATATACGGGGCCATTATCAACCATTGTCTGATAACCTATTCATTAACAGGTCTATACATAGGACAAGGGGTCATCCATTTTAGACTGGAAGAAAGAAAATTTAGCTTAAGCACAGGAAGGGTTATTTTACGGTGAGAACAATAAAGCTGTGGAATTCTCTGCCTGTTGAGGTGGTTGGGTCAGAGTCTGTACAGACTTTTAAAAAACGACTGGATGACTTCCTGCAGACACAGAATATTAAGGGTTATAATATTTAATATGTGGGTAAAAGCTTCTTGATCCAAGGAGAAATCTGACGCCATCTGGGGTCAAGAAGGAATTTTTTCCCGGTATGTTGCATATTTCAGACTGGGTTTTTTGCCTTCTTTTGGATCAACAGCAGTAGGTTATGTGGGAGAGGCTGAACCGATGGATGCATGTCTTTTTTCAGACTATGTAACTATGTAACGTCTGCAGATCCGTTTTTTTGTTTCAATAAGGCACTCTGTGCCTTCTTTTCAGGAGTAGCCATTTTGTACGGGGATTCATTTAAC
Source organism: Leptobrachium leishanense (assembly GCA_009667805.1). NCBI lineage: Eukaryota > Metazoa > Chordata > Amphibia > Anura > Megophryidae > Leptobrachium > Leptobrachium leishanense. The sequence goes on from RXON01002550.1 coordinate 2,832, forward strand.
ACTCTCATTCATCAACAGGGTACCTGAAATACAAGAATGCAATGTGATAAAAACCTCGATAACCACTGAGTACATAGAACAAATCTGATGAAGATATCTCATCAGTTGCCTCTGTAATAAATTTTTGAAAATGTAGAGAGGCATTATGGGACGCCCTGTATATCACTATCACACCAACTTTTCAGACCAGACATGGGATGGCTTTCAGAATGCTCTAGCAGCATTCCAATGAGTACCACCTTCAAAGCTTTAGAGCAGCCGCTTATTGGGAAGACCCCAGCCGTGTCTTGAGAGACCGCGCACAGTTGGAGATCTCGCAAACTCCGAGATCGCAGCTGCCACTTCCCAACGAGCTGCCAAGCTGAACCTTTGCCGGCGGCGCTTGTTAGGCACATGCGGCTGGCCGTATTTCGTCGGAATGCCGTTAGGTCCTTCTGAGAGCTGCCCCAGCCCCTCTGATGCCGGCAAGCCAACTCGGTGCTGGCTTCTGGTATCGGGGGCATCTGCATGAGTACTAAGTACTTGTGCAATGCTGGTATCGATACCGATTCTAGTATCAGTGCATTCCTACTGACAATACTTGGGGCGCGGGTCGCCCTATGATTGAAATCTGAATAGATATTTACACTTTTTTTAAATTTAGTTATAGCGTTGCGGTGGAACATTAACTTAGGCTGGCTGTCCACTGCGTCTGCATTCTTGATGTCTTTGACTATGGACAACCTAGGTCGTACGACAGCGGACTTCCTGGGTCGTCCACTGCAAGCGACTATGGACAAAACAGGGACGCTGCTGGACTGATAACCGAATGCCTCTGAAGACCGCTGGACTGCAAATACAAAGCAAAAATGGAACTCCGCTAATATTGTAGTAGGTATTTAAACCAATAAAAATGCATTAAAATGTGTTTAAATAATAAAAAAGATCCCTTTTAAAATATCTACAGAAAAGATCTACACAAAAAAAATCATTCAGTGAAAGTGGACTGAATGGGGCTGTACGTATTGATTAGATATATGTCATAGAGATGAATGTGTGAGGCTGGAGTGAATAGGAGTGATTTGTAGTGGGGTGAAGTCCGTTAACAGGAGGGGTTATCAATAGCACCGAACGTTGAATTCACCATATGGTGCAATTCTATCCATTTGTTATTCACTAACTGTCAATGTGTCAAATACTGTTGTGTATTGATTATGCTTATACTTCCTGTTTCCTGTTCTGACCTCTGACCTGGAGGCAGTTCTATGATCCAACATGATTCCTCACACAAGCAGCTTGCAGTGTCTTCATTTCTATACATGAAACATGGTGTCAGAAGTAACTAAAATCAGGACTGAGCCTCTTGTCTGGAGCACAGCAGCTTTGGGAAACTACACAGGTTTGTGAACTGTGGACTAAGACTGTTCCTTGTGGATTTTTTTTTCTTTTTTCTATTTGAGAGCTCAGAGGCTTCCTGGCAATATGGCTGCAATGAATTGCATACCTCCCCCAGAGGAGATGAGAATGAGTGGAGATTGGAGCAGCAACTGGGAATCTTTCAGAGCTGAATTTGAAGATTATTCCCTGGCTACAGGCTTGAATGAGAAATCTGCAGCAGTGCAGGCAGCAACTCTGAGGAGAGTGATGGGCAGTGAATGCAGGCATGTGTATAAACACAATGTGAACCTCACAGCGGAGCAGCAAGAAAATGTTACAGCAATTCTACAAGCACTGGAAGCTTATTTCAAACCTGCTAAAAACATAATTTACGAAAGGTATGTGTTTGGGTGCTGCAAACAAGAAGAGGGAGAATCTTTTGATAACTTTGTTACACGCCTGAGAGAAAAGGCAGCAACTTGTGAATATGGAGCTCTCAAAGATGAATTAATAAGAGACAAAATTGTTTTGGGCATAGCTAGTGAGAGCGCACGCAGGCGCCTCCTTAGAGAACATGACTTAACTCTAAACATAGCCATTGAAACGTGCCGTACAGCAGAGCTCACTGACAGACGTCTGAAAGTCATGGAACAGGACAGACAGAGGACCGACAGCATAAACATTGCAATGCAGCGTTATAACATAAGCAAACCGCAGCAACGCCGCCTGATTAGCGCAAACGCTGCCAACCTTACAGCATGCAAATACTGTGGGACTGTGCATCAAAGAATTAAAGAGCAGTGTCCAGCTTATGGGAAGTCTTGTAGGTCTTGTGGAAGAACAAACCATTTTGCTAATGTTTGTCTGTCAAGTAGACGACAGCCATCGATTGGAAAATTACACACCGTGGAGAACGCATCTGCATATGAGGAAGAGACAGTCTCCGCTGAAGTTCTATACAGCAGTGAAGTAATCGGCGCTGTGCAATCCAGAGGAAAGAAATGGTTCGTCACTTTACGTTTAAATAATAGACCCCAATCCTGTCAGCTCGATTCAGGAGCAACGTGTGATGTAATGTGTTTAAAAGACAAAATGATGTTAGCGCCAGACGCACATCTACTGCCAAGTGACACCAAACTAAAGCTATACTCTGGTGAGCTTATGAAATCTCTAGGACTCTTCAGGACTGAATGTGTCTTACGTGGACAGAGACACAAGCTAGAGTTTGAAATTGTGGAGGCCCGCCAAAAGCCACTGTTATCAGGCTCAACCTGTGAGCGTCTAGGGCTGATACATTTCTCCGTCCCTGCAGAGCTCAACGTGATAGACAATCAATCCAAAGGGCCCTTGACAAAACATCGGCTGTTACAAGAATTTAGTGATGTGTTTACTGGGCCAGTAGAATCCGTACCAGGGGAAGTTCATTTTGACCTTGATTTGAGTGTCCCTCCAGTCCAATGTGCACCACGCAATGTGCCAGTGGCGTTAAAACAGGCAGTCAAGGCGCAGCTTGACCAATATGAGGCCGATGGACACCTGGCTCCAGTGACTGACCCAACTGACTGGATAAGTAACATGGTTATTGTAAAGAAGCCTGATAAGCTAAGAATATGCATAGATCCCAAATTCTTGAATCTGGCACTGAGGCGATCTCACTACATCATGCCAACGCTCGAGGATGTTTTGTACAAGCTGCCTAAAGCACGTCTGTTCACGCTTGTTGATGCCCGGGATGCATTTTTACAGTGTAAACTGGATACTGCAAGTAGTTACATGACAACCTTCTGGACTCCTTGGGGCAGGAAAAGATGGCTCAAATTGCCTTTTGGAGTATCAGTTGCACCAGAGGTGTATCAACGTAAACAACATGAACTATTGACTGGACTCAGTGGTGTCGAACCAATAGCTGATGACATCCTTGTGGTTGGCTGTGGGGACACAGATGAGGAAGCAGAGCAAGATCATGATGGCAAACTGCTGGAACTGATGGATCGTTGTAGGCAGGTAAAATTAAGACTTGGCATAAAAAAGCTGCAATTCAAGGTCAAAGAGGTCCGCTTCCATGGACACATCCTATCCTGGGAGGGTTTGAAGGCTGACCCAGACAAACTCAGAGCCATACTGGATATGCCACAGCCGGAAAATGTGAAATCCCTGCAGCGCTTCATTGGGTTTGTTACCTACCTGGCAAAATTCCTACCTCACCTCTCAGAGGTCTGCGAGCCATTGAGAAGGCTTCTGGACAAGGATGCTGTTTGGCATTGGCTTCCTAAGCATGATAATGCAGTGCAGGACATCAAACGTTTGGTCACAGATACACCTGTCCTGAAGTACTATGACGTTACTACTCCTGTAACTATTCAAAGTGATGCAAGCAAAACTGGACTTGGGTGTTGCCTATTGCAAGCTGGCCAGCCTATCGCTTTTGCTTCAAGAGCACTGACTCTTACTGAACAAAACTACGCTCAAATAGAAAAGGAATGTCTGAGTATAGTGTTTGCCTGCCAGCGCTTTCACCACTACCTCTATGGTCGCGACGAGATCACGGCGGAAACTGACCATAAGCCTTTGATTTCTATTTTCAAGAAACCTCTTTTGTGTGCGCCCAAACGCCTACAGAGCATGTTGCTCACACTACAAAACTATTGCCTAAATGTTGTCTACAAGCCTGGCCCGGAAATGTATATTAGTGACACTCTTAGCAGAGCTACAGCAGCTGGAGGTGCACCCGACTATGCACAACACACAGTTTGCAATGTTCAACAGGACCTGGATGTCCTGTCACAGATTAATCATTCAGACTATTTGAACGTCACGGACCAACGATTGCTTCAGATAAAACAGCACACTGAAACCGATGAGAGTTTGCAAGCTCTTAAATATGTTGTTCTGGATGGTTGGCCTGATTCCAAGGAGGAGGTGCCATTAACTGCAAGAGAATATTGGACCTTCAGAGATGAAATCGGCATTCAGGATGGCATACTATACAAGGGGCCGAGGGTCATCATTCCTAAATCTTTAAGATCAGAGATGCTGACACGTATTCACGCCAGTCACATTGGTGGAGAAGCATGCTATAGGCAAGCACGAGATACCCTATACTGGCCCAACATGCAGAATGAGATTAAAGACTTTGTTAGCCATTGCTCGGCATGCAATGAATATGCACAGGCACAACAGAAAGAACCCATGATGTCGCATGTGCTGCCCACCGGCCGTGGCAAATTGTAAGCATGGATTTATTGAATTATGCTGGGCAAGATTTTCTGCTAATTGTTGATCACTATTCTGACTTTTGGGAGATTGAGCTACTTCCTGACCTGTCTGCTGATACTACAATCAGGCGTTGCAAAGTACAGTTTGCACGTTATGGCCAGCCGGATAGAGTTATCTCAGATAACGGACCTCAATTCGCATGTGAGCAATTCAGACGGTTCTCTGCAGATTGGGGATTTGAGCACGTCACCTCATCGCCTCGGCACCCGCAAGCGAATGGCAAAGCGGAATCGGCTGTCAAGATTGTGAAGAATATTTGTAAGAAGGCCAAGTATGATGGTACTGACCCGTGGAAAGCCGTTCTACATTGGAGGAACACCCCATCCGAAGGCATGGACAGTAGTCCTGCGCAACGCTTAATGTCAAGGAGACTGAAAACTTTGTTGCCTGTGGCCAACAAATTACTTGAACCTTGTGTGGTTACAGGTGTCCTAGAGAAACTGCGAAGGAGGAAACAGATTGCCAAACTGTCTTATGATGTGTCTGCTAAGGACTTACCTGAACTAAGCATTGGAGAGCCAATCCGTATGAAGCCGCTTCCTGGTGACAGGACTGGTCGCTGGAGACTGGGTTCCTGTGTTCAGCGTGTAGCCCCTCGCTCATATCTTGTGGATGTAGACGGCAGTCTCTACCGCCGCAATCGGGTGGCCTTGCGAAGAGCGGAGCGACTCCCCATACAAGCCTATGTGCCTCCTGCACGTGCTCCTCCCGAGGTACTCAATGCTCCTGGACGCATCCGCAAAGCGGAGGGAATACTGCTGTCCTTTCAGAAGGATACATTGAGAATGACATAATACAGCCACATGTACCATCAAGTTTGTCTGTGCCGAACACCCCAGCCAGGAGGGAGGGCGGCTCTGTATCAATGCCTACTGGAGCCGCACGACCTTCCCCAGGCAAAATCTCTGTGGCCTTGCGTAGCGGTCGAGTTTCAAGACCGCCAGATAGACTCAGACTCAATCTGTAGTGTACCTACCAGTCACTCAGCATGCTATGTTTGTGACTGTTCTGGATCTGTTTTAGGTTAATTGTTTACTACGTTTGTATTGAATGTTAAAAAAGGGAGATGTTGTGTATTGATTATGCTTATACTTCCTGTTTCCTGTTCTGACCTCTGACCTGGAGGCAGTTCTATGATCCAACATGATTCCTCACACAAGCAGCTTGCAGTGTCTTCATTTCTATACATGAAACAAATACTGGCAAAATTGACAGCAAAACTACAGTGCAGTTCGCCGCTAATTCGGCAGAGAATTGTCCTAGTAGAGAAGTAATTGATTAATCTATTTTACAGATGAGCGTATCAGAGCTTTTAAAGGTCCTGCGGCTCCCGGTCATCACGCCACCCCCTGATCACCACAGCTGCGCCGGGTGCCACCGGAGCTCCTGGAATTCGGCCAGCTTGGAGGCACCAATGCGTCCAGGGGCCCCGATCGCCCCGGGGCCCTGGAATGTCACAATATTTACAATCCAAATGCAAACGGTTTAAGTACCAAATTTGTAAGGAGATTTAATGCAGCATATGAATCCTCACATTGCCGCGCAGCACCTATACAGTCTGACGCTAGCTTTAACCAGCGCGCTGTGTACAGCTTCTGAGAAGAAATGTTATTAGTGTAGCGAGGAAGCCGGCTGCGCATTTTGCATCGCTCCCTCTACACTAATGGCGTATCTTCTCAGAAGCTGCACACAGCACACCGGTGTACGCAGCGCCTAACAGCGTGGGAGACGGGAGGCTGCACTTGTTGGTGGATCCATGAATCAGGTGAGTATTGAAAAGAAAGAAAAAAAAAAGTTTTATTTTTATGTTCCTTGGGACATTTAAAAATGTCCTCGGATTTTATTTTTTTTTTTTTTTTAAATGTGTCGCCTTACCTTAGCCTGATGGTCAGTCAGTGGAGGCTCCCTGGATCCTGGTTGTGGTGGTGGCGGGGGGGGGGGTTTGCCGTGGCCGCAGATGCAGTGGCTCTCTGCCACATGCACCAGACCGGCCTGCCCGCACAGTCGCAGCTCTGTCATCCGGTGGCCGCATGCTCCTCAAGGGATCCTTGGGAGGCCCTGGCGGGCTGCCCTCTCCAGTGCCTGATTAGAGGGCCTCGTCTGCCTGATGTTTTTAGCAACAAGATTTTCTATCCCATAGGCTTCAATGATAAAAATATTTCCATTTTAATTCAATATCTTGTAGCGCTCACTCCCGGAGGAGCCGCTGAAAATGAACCACGGATCAGTCTCCCCACACTAGGGAATAAATACACTCCAGCACCGTTGTGGATTTTATAAATTATATAGTTTACTAAAGTAAAAGGCATATAATGAGACACGGTGTTCGTAGATATATTTATAGTATTTCGTATCGCGGTAAACGCGCAGCGGAAAAAGAAATACGAGGCTTCGTATTTCGGGAAAATGCGCAGCTGAACAGAAAAATACAATGCTTCGTAATTTCGAGAAACGCGTAGCGGAAAAAGAATACAATATTTCGTAATTCGAGAAACGCGCAGCGGAAAACAAAATAATATGTGAATCTTTACCCCTTTTTGGGATATTAGGGAGTGAGTCCCGCACAGGTTAAGTCCCGGACTGTAAGTGTATGTGTGTGTTACGGTACCCGGGTACTATTCAACTGGCCAGTGAATCTCTTAAACGATGTCTTCGACTAGTCAAGTTGGGGCCCTGTGGATTTTTTAGAAACAAACAGCGGCGTGCTTTCTTGCTTTATAAACTGGCCTTGGAGGCCTCTCACCCATCCGCTCGAAGACCAAGGCTCCGCTGACCCAGGACGTCTCTCCGCTCGATGCGGCGCTGAGATACTGGCTACTGGATCCGTTGTCTGGCTCTCTCTGCTCCGATCGTGACTTGTCCAGTTACCGCCTGCTCTCCCATCCGATGGACCTGCGGTACTCCTCACTCAGGGGGTCCTCTGGCTTCCTTGATAGCAGCTTGGGTGATGTCTGTAGATCACTGGGTCTCCTTCTTGCAAGGCTGGAAAACCCCACTTGGAATCCTGATAGGCCGCACCTGCGCTCCGGCCTAGTCACTGTTCCGCTCTGCAGCACTGTGTCCTGTCTCTTTCACTCCCTGGCGCGCTCTTCCAGCTATCTCCACGAGGCTCAGGATGTACAGCGTCTGTGTCCCACCCACTTCCTGTGTCTGTTCGCAAAGCATGCCGGGAAACGTAGTCCCAATGTTCAGTGTCTCTTATCGCGCTTGTCTCCCTCCGGTGGCCAAAAATAGGTACTGCCACAGTAAGGTTTTAAACACAGCGCTACAATCTAATAAACCATTGCTTATAATATTCTGTAGTAAGAAGTCTCTTTATTTTTAGAATTTTTTTTAGGATTTTTTTTAAGAATTTTTTCATCATTTTTAACAAAATTCAAAATTATTATTTTATTTTTTTTAACTTTTGGCGAATGGCCTGAAATGTTCGAAGTTCACGAACGGTCGATGTTCGCATCGAACCGCCAGCCCATCCCTAGCAGCCGCTACTTCCGCCCTTACATTAATCCAGCCCTGGTAACAGTAATACCGTTGTTTGAAGCAAATTTTGCAGCTTTTATTCAAACAAGGGAACTACCTCTGTTTGAATGGAAATTGAGGCATCGAACAATGGTCAAATCGTCTGAAGCGGCGTTCACCTCAGCGCTATCAACACATTTTTACTGTCGTTTCACTATAAACTGCTGAGGCAAAAGGGAATATTCAGAAATTTCAGTGCTCTCTTGTTCGGTGCACTTCGAGTTCAATTTATCGACCACGCAGTGAATTCAGCAATTACCTCTGGGATCCACCAATCAACCCACAGACTGCGGAATGCTGACGATCAGCTGCCGAAAAAAGCCAATCAGTAACCAAATTGAGGGTAAAAAAGCCACAAAAACTGCAACTTTAAAAAGGTATTTAAAACAAAAAAAATGCATGAAAATAATTATAGAAGTCCTATAAATAAAAAAAAGGTCTGTTAAAGAATTAAAAAGCCACTATTTAAAAATTTAGCCAAAAAAAACTTAAGTAAAAATACTGTTTGCGGCAAAGGAAGAGAATAAATTGGTGAATAATAAAAATGGTATTTTTTTGTCCCATTGAAACCTACTGGATTCACTTGTTTAACCCCTTCACGATGGATGGGTGTCGCCTGCTGGGGTGGCTTAATTGCCGCAATCTGAGGTGACTTGCACCGTATTTCGCTGGCAAGTCGCCAATATTTGGTGAATTCCAAATTTTTGATTAGCTGAATTGCCATGAAATTGCACCATATGGGAAATTCACCAATCGATGCAATTCAGCGGCAAGTTTGGCTCTTACTGAATAACCCTAAGGTTTAATAAAAAGGTATAAAGCGGGTTTGGGCCGAATTCAAACCTTTTTATGAATATACGGTTTGAAAATATTGATTCTATGGTGAATCCTCTCTATTCAAAGTGTTGGTGTTTAGTTGAAGCTACAGGCAGCGCTGCCGTTGGGCAAAGCTTTCCTTTCTACATACAATAGGTGATATTTTATTCCAGTAACTTTTCTTGGTTCTGATGCAAAAGTCAGGCAATAAATGGCGAAGCAATGAGAGAATCCCCAGCAGGGCTCGAGTCCTTTGGGAACAGCGTTCCTGCACTTCTCCCGCCGCAGGAACACAAGTTCCCGCTGTAGGCAGCCGGGGCTGCTAGCGTAATGCATTAACAGCATTCCACTAGCAGCCGCTTGACTGGCTGCAATCCCCCTGAGTGCTGCATGATCCCTCCTCACGCGGCTGCCTCTTCAGTCCTCTGAAGGCTGTGACGCGGCCTACAGCGGAGATCCTTTGAGATCTCACGTGAGCGTGTCACAGCAGAGGGCTGAGGAGGCGGCCGAGTGCAGGAGCACGCCTTAGCTGCTCGGAGGAACACACGGTCCTTAGGCTGGGTAAGTATAATTCTAGGGGTCCCTGCCTGGCTATAATTAATTCTGGGGGCATGTGCCAGGCTATAATTAATTCTGGGGGCATGTGCCTGCTTATTAATTCTGGGGGTCTGTTCCTGGCTATGTTCAATTCCGGGGGGTCTGTGCCTGGTTATACATGATTCTCGGGGGGGGGTGTGTCATATACAGTGGCAAGAAAAAGTATGTGAACCCTTTGGGATTACATGGAGTTTTGCATGAATTGGTCATAAAATGTGCTCTGATCTTCATCTAAGTCACAACAATTTGAAAAACACAGTCTGCTTAAAATAATACAACACAAACAGTATATGTTTTCATGTGTTTATTGAACAGAACATGTAATCATTCACAGTGCAGGGTGGAAAAAGTATGCGAACCCCTAGCCTAATGACTTCTCCAAGAGCTAGTTGGAGCCAGGAGTGAGCCAACCTTGAGTCCAATCAGTGTGATATTATTGGATGTGTTGCTGAAAGCTGTCCTGCCCTTTAAAAACACACACCAGTTTTGGGTTTACTGGTTTCAAGAAGCACTGCCTGATGTGAACCATGTCTCGCAGAAAAGAGCTCTCAGAAGACCTGCGATCAAGAATTGTTGACTTGCATGAAGCTGGAACGGGTTACAAAAGTATCTCCAAAAACCTTGGTGTTCATGTGTCCACGGTAAGACAGACTGTCTACAAATGGAGAAAGTTCAGCGCTGTTGCTACTCTCCCTAGACGTGGTCATCCTGTAAAGATGACTGCAAGAGCACTGCACAGAATGCTTAATGAGGTAAAGAAGCATCCTAGAGTGTCAGCTAAAGACTTACAGAAATCGCTGGCACATGCTAACATTTTCGTTGACACATCTACAATAAGGAAAACATTAAACAAGAATGGAGTACATGGGAGGACACCACGGAGGAAGCCATTGCTGTCCAAAAAGAATATTGCAGCACGTTTGAAGTTTGCAAAAGAGCACCTGGATGTTCCACAGCATTACTGGCAAAATATTCTATGGACAGATGAAACCAAAATTGAGTTGTTTGGAAAAAACACACAACACTATGTGTGGAGAAAAAAAGGCACAGCACACCAACATCAAAACCTCATCCCCGCTGTAAAACATGGCGGAGGGAGCATCATGATTTGGGGCTGCTTTGCTGCCTCAGGGCCTGGACGGATTGTTGTCATTGATGGAAAAATGAATTCCAGAGTTTATCAAGACATTTTGCAGGAAAACGTAAGACCATCTGTCCGCCAACTGAAGCTCCGCAGAAGATGGGTGATGCAACAGGACAATGACCCAAAGCATACAAGTAATTCAACAAAAGAATGGCTTCAACAAACCAAATACACCTTCTGCAGTGGCCCAGTCAAAGTCCTGACCTCAACCCGATTGAAATGCTGTGGCATGACCTTAAGAGAGCGATTCACACCAGACATCCCAAGAATATTGCTACACTGAAACAGTTTTGTGAAGAGGAGTGGTCCAAAATTACTCCAGATCGTTTTGCAGGTCTGATCTGCAACTACAGGAAACGTTCGGTTGAGGTTATTGCTGCCAAAGGAGGGTCAACCAGTTATTAAGTCCAAAGGTTCACATACCTTTTCCACCCTGCACTGTGAATGTTTACATGTTATGTTCAATAAACAAATGAAAACATATAATGTTTGTGTTGTATTATTTTAAGCAGACTGTGTTTTTCAAATTGGTGTGACTTAGATGAAGATCAGAGCACATTTTATGACCAATTCATGCAAAACTCCACGTAATCCCAAAGGGTTCACATACTTTTTCTTGCCACTGTATATATATATAGAATCTCTTCGGGTAATGTTTTTTTTTTGGTATTCTTGAGTTCCTTCACTTTTTTCCCAAGACTTGACCCCTGATCCCCAGTCAGTCCATATAGGCAAAACATGCTGATAGAATGGGACAGAAAAAACAGGGAAAGAATATATTTTGGATGGAGTAGAGGTACATCACTGCTCTATAACCGTGGAGACCCAGGTGTGAATTCCGGCCAGAGCACCTCTCCAGTAAGTGTCCTTGGACAAGACACCTAGTGGTACATACTTGCCCACCACACAATATCAGCTGTGGAGTACAGTGGTAACATCTATGCCCTTCAACCGTGGAGAAGCAAGTCCAATCCCGTTCAGCACATCCCTCCAATACAACTGCAGAGAAGCAAGTCTCGACTTTCCGAGAAGCGGGTTCAACCTAAAAACCAGGTCACTATCTACAATCCTGGAAAGCCGACTCGATCTCACTCAGAAGACACCACCACCGAGTGTCCTTGGGCAAGACACCCAACGATATTGATGAGTAGACATGTGCATTCGTTTTAGTACTAAAACGATTTAGTCAGAATTTTGGGATAATTTAGTTTTAGTATGACTCAAGAGAAACGAAACTGCTCAGTACAAAAAACGAAAGAAACTAAAATAAAATGCACTACATTTTAGTATCAGTCCTTTTTGTGATATTACATTGATGAGTGAAGGAGACCAGCAATGAAGAGCGCAACATCGCAACATCCGAAGATCTGCACCCTCCACATGCCAATGCAGTAGGATGTTCTATACAGAGAGGGGCATTAATTAATGCAGGAGGATGTTCTATATATTATACAGAGAGGGGTATTAATGCAGGAGGATGTTATATACATTATACAGACAAAGGTATAAATTGAGGAGGATGTTCTATACAGAGAGGGGCATTAATTAATTCAGGAGGATGTTCTATATATTATACAGAGAGGGGTATTAATTAATGCAGGTGGATGTTGTATACATTATACAGAGAGGGGTATTAATTAATGCAGGAGGATGTTCTAAACATTATACAGAGAGGATCCTTTTTTTCAGCCCTTTAAATCCAGTGGCTGTGAGCGCTGAGATCGGCTGCTTGTTACATTATCTCTCAGTACAATGTATCAGGCTCAGTTGTTACAGTAACTGACTGTAACAGTGCTCAGAGTTTCAGTAAAACAAGGAAATAATATTGTTCTAACCTCTTATATATAAAAATATTATTTACTAGTTTTACTGAAACTCTGAGCGCTGTGATGAGCAGCAGTCAGTTACTGTAACAGCTTTGCCTGACACGGGGCAGTATTACAATGTTGGTGCTAACTTAACCAGAGCTGTTGTAAACTGAAAACCTCCATAGGCTATAATGGCTCTGGGAAGTTTACAACAGCTCTGGTTATGTTAGCACCAACTATGTAATATGGCCCACATTGTGCTGAGAGTGAGAGATACTGTAACAGCAGCGATCTCAGCCCTCGAGGAGCCACTACAATAGTAATTGTATCCATTGGTTTTCGGATGAATGAAATTAGTTTTCATACTAAAGAACTGAAAACGAATTTCTTTAGTAACTAAATAAATTGCATTTTAGGACTAATCCATTAGTTCAAAACGAAATTTTGTGCTGTGCACATGTCTAATTTGCATACAATCAAACAGACAACATCACAGATCAGATAACTACCCAGGGCCTTCAAACTAGACATGTGCACAGCACAAAATTTCGTTTTGAACTAATGGATTAGTCCTAAAATGCAATTTATTTAGTTGCTAAAGAAATTCGTTTTCAGTTCTTTAGTATGAAAACTAATTTCGTTCATCCGAAAACCAGTGGATACAATTACTATTGTAGTGGCTCCTCAGAAGGCTGAGATCGCTGCTTGTTACAGTATCTCTCACTCTCAGCACAATGTGGGCCATATTACATAGCTGGTACTCACTTAACCAGAGCTGTTGTAAACTTCCCAGAGCCATTATAGCCTATGGAGGTTTTCAGTTTACAACAGCTCTGGGTAAGTTAGCACCAACATTGTAATACTGCCCCGTGTCAGGCAAAGCTGTTACAGTAACTGACTGCTGCTCATCACAGCGCTCAGAGTTTCAGTAAAACTAGTAAATAATATTTTTTAGATATAAGAGGTTATAACAATATTATTTCTTGTTTTACTGAAACGCTGAGCGCTGTTACAGTCAGTTACTGTAACAGCTGAGCCTGATACATTGTACTGAGAGATAATGTAACAAGCAGCCAATCTCAGCGCTCACAGCCACTGGATTTAAAGGGCTAAAAAAAAGGCTCTTCTCTGTATAATGTTTAGAACATCCTCCTGCATTAATTAATACCCCTCTCTGTATAATGTATAGAATATCCTTCTGAATTAATTAATGTCCCTCTCTGTATAGAACATCCTTCTCAATTTATACCTTTCTCTGTATAATGTATAGAACATCCTCCTGCATTAATTAATGCCCCTCTCTGTATAGAACATCCTACTGCATTGGCATGTGGAGGGTGCAGAACTTCGAATGTTGCGATGTTGCGCTCTTCATTGCTGGTCTCCTTCACTCATCAACGTAATATCACATAAAGGACTGAAACTAAAATGTAGTGCATTTTATTTTAGTTTCTTTCGTTTTTTGTACTGAGCAGTTTCGTATCTCTTGAGTCATACGAAAACTAAATTATCCCAGAATTCGGACTAAATCGTTTTAGTACTAAAACGAATGCACATGTCTACTTCAAACAATGGAGAATGGGGGAAGGAGAAAGCACATAATGAAAAGGAATTTCTTACTGAGAGAATTTACACAATAGCAGGTACTAATACAGAGATCTACACTATACAGGGAATAACACACAGACATCAGAAATCTTTAGTTAACTGGCATATCTATAAAACAGGGAAAATCACATTGGGGTACTTATAAAAATAAGGGCTAATGAACTTTTAATAACACACAAATAAATAAACACTTGAACTGTTGTACTGCGCTACAGCGTAGTGGCGGCCATCCCGTCACATATCTCCCCCAAGTTACCAGTTGGCAGACCCGGTGAGACCATCTGCGGGTCCACTTGGGGATGTCCACGGACCCCACCAAATATCTTTAAAAGGTCCACCAGTTCCCCAATAGTCTCTTTCACGGGCCATAGTCTCTGGGCAGGAGACTAGCGCACATCCCCCTCCAAATCGCACAGTGACAGCGTGTTCTGTCACAGACTGGTTTATTCAAGACTCGGTATGAAAGGAAGCTTTATTATGGAGTTGCAATGTTTCGTTCCTACATAGAGAAGCTTTCTCAAGCCATTATGAAAGGACCTCTGCACTACGTAGGACTAAAACGTTGCGACTTCATGATAAAACTCTTTGTGAAATCATGCCTTGATTGACAGGGCCTTCTTTTCCAATATGAGCCATGTCAGCATGGCTGCTCGATGTTACAGTGGCTGTATGGTTAATGTGATTGTCCATTACGTTGATCACATGACATCACGACATGAAGGGTGCTCTTGTCAACCAGACGAGAACACTTTTCTTCCTGATTTGGTTATGTTAAAATATCTTTATATATTAAATCCTACGCCTGTCATGCCCAGCTATAGAGATTAGCATTTACGCTGTGCTTGGGATGTCGTCTCAGCTTTGCCCGTTGGGATGGCTTCAGAAGATAAAACTGTGCTGACTTAGAAAAGTAGACTTTAGAAGATAGACTATAATAGGTGAAATGTTTAAGTCTAGATTATATACCCCTTAATGCTGCAGCTGGTGCTGCTGCCGGCAGGTTGGGTTAAATGCCATGGGGTCGCATAGCATGCCCTGTGACTTTCTGGCCCACCTCCAACCCACCTCTCTTCTCAGGCAGTCCCCCTTCATCCAATGATGGCGATTGGCTGCTGGGAAAGGGAGTCGGGCTGAAGAGGGAATAGAAAGACTCAGCCGTGCTATGCCGCCAACACATTCCGCAAAAGTGTAAACAGGTGTGACTGGTACAGTTAAAAAGAGAGGTACAATACATCTGAAACAATATAAATATCTGTAAGAGTCGCCGCAAGACATATAAAAAAATTCCTAGAAGATATCATAGAGCTATACAGTAAAACGAGGCTCATAATACGCCCAGCTTGACTGATGCTTACAAGATAAATAATATAATATCGCACATCAAGCCATACTGATCCGCCTGGACTTTCACAGAGGATTACGCAGGAACCGGCTAAAGTGTGCAGCGGGAAGCACTCCCCTGCTCACTCCCTTTATGCTTTATTATATATGTATTTTTAGCTATATTATTAAAGCCTCATTTTAATTTTACCTTACTGGCGTTCTGCCTGTATGTAGATATTTCTCCCAACCCCTCCAGTGGTTTCCTGCGGAGCCCAGCTGCACACTTTAGCCCATTCCTGTGAGCATGACGCAGAGTTCAAGAATCCAGGAGAGAGGGTATGGCTCAATGTGCAGTATTTATCTTTATTTTATTTATTTATTTATCTTGTGAGCATCAGTCAAGACGGGGTGTATTTTGTGATTTGCGTTACAGTGTAGCTCTTTCATATTTTATTATGTTTTTTTGACATGTATAGATATAAAGAGCCCCCCGAAATGTGCATAAAATGATATACAATAAATATCATGCAAATATCTGGGAATTGTGCTGCGTGATTCACCGAAGCACAAAAAAATGCAATGCTTATATTCTCCACAACTGTAACTTGTTTGATTCCTTGGAACAAAAAAGGGGAAACAAAAAAACAAAAACAATAGTGCAATATTGGTTTGCAAAAAAACACAATAAATAAAAATAATAATAAAAAAAAATAATTACAAAAATGTTTTTTTTTTTAAAATTTTTGTCTGGGGGGGGTTAGTTAAATAGGACCTAGGCTGTCATCTAAAAATAATGAACATAAAACGGTCAGAATGAGCTCAGCGCACATAGGTGAACTGGCTCAGCAGTTAAGGGGTTAAAAAGCAATAACATGTAAAAATTGGGTATTTCTATTCTTGGGACAAAATTTTGAAACTATTTAGCTGGAGTCTCTTTTGGTGGTTGTAGATTTTGGGAATTAAAATTAAGAAAAAGTGTGTTTTTGCTATTATTTTCAGCATATTTCATATTTTTTTAATAGTAAATTAGAAGATATGATGGAAATAATGGTATTTTTTGAAAGTCCATTTAATGGCGGGAAAAGCAGTGTATAATATGTGGGGGTTGCATAAACGAGTAAGAGGAAAATTTGACCTAAACATGAACAGCGCAGAAACGTATAAACAGCAGCAGGCACTAAACGACAGATTTGTGTAAAACCATCCGGTCACTAAGGGGTTAAACAGGACACAGAACAAGTGTTTGTTTTTTATTCTGTAACAGACAACAGTTTGTTGTTGTTTGTTATTGATAGTTTGTTAATATTAAACATTCAGCCTGTAATAAAATATACTGCATATATTCATTATAGCACTATATTTTAGGGATGTGCATGGGTGAAAAATTTGTTTCGTTTAGTTTAGTTTAGTTTTGTTACGTTTTTAAATCATTTCATTTTCGGAATTTCGTAACTAATTTCGTTTCGGATCAATTTGAAATTTTGAATCGATTTGAAATTTCGAATTGATTCGAATATCATATATCAATTCAATAGTTGATATCAATTCAAATTTTGGATCTCTAGATAAAACCCCAATTAATCAAATTTTGCTGTTAAAAGAAAAGCTAGGGTTAAATTTTAAGCTGTGTCACAGATTTAGTATTTGAGTCAAATTAAATAATCAAATTTTGCTGTTAAAAGCAAAGCTAGGGTTAAATTTTAAGCTGTGTCACAGATTTAGTATTTGAGTCAAATTAAACAGTGAAACAAAATTAGTCGTTTGCTGACTATTACTTGTATTGTAAGTTAAGATCAATTCGATAGTTGATATCAATTTGATAGTTCATTTCAAATTCGATAGTTGATATCAATTTGATAGTTCATTTCAAATTCAATAGTTGATATCAATTTGATAGTTCATTTCAAATTCCATAGTTGATATCAATTTGATAGTTCATTTCAAATTCAATAGTTGATATCAATTTGATAGATCATTTCAAATTCCATAGTTAATATCAGTTATTCAAATTTTTCTTTTATGATGATGACACGGTGTAAAACTAAATAAATTCGTTATATACCGTTTCGTTTCGAATTCGTATTGTATCGATTCTTTATTCGGCAGTAATTCCGAATACGAATTATCAAATTTCGTTCCAAATTTTTCCGAAACAAATGCACATCTCTACTATATATTTATCTGTTTTATACCAAGAAAAAATAAGGTAATAATGCACTTCCATTCAACATGACCTCACTGTCATTTTTTCCTTCACGAGCTGATTTTGTGTTGCCAATCTAGAAAACAAACTCTGCATACCACGTGTTATCGTTAATCGTTTGGCTTCCCAGTCCTGACTTCTTGTTTTTTTCACTAATGTAACCTTGCTTGCTGTTTAAGCTCCGTGTGAACAGCTTTCCTGTTCTATATATTACCATTGTATACAAACGTAAATTGCTATTCCCGATTGACTTCTGAGTAGGACTGAAGGTTCACCAGTAGGACCGGAAGTATCCTAGCTCAGGCTCATTATACAAGTAGCTCACATTCCAGTTACCATGAATTATCTACTGAGTGCCTGTACATCATCATCCGCTTTCGCTACTTTACAATACAAATGTTTTAATGCTTCCACTTCTATTATCTGCTGTGTTTACCTGATACATTTTGCATGATGCAGAGTTCACATTACTCAAAGACTGCTCTCCACGCAGTTTTTATTCAATCTCCTATAATAAGATGACATTAGTTTAGAGGCCTACACTCCACTACTCTTACTTTAACCCTTTCACTGCTGAACCATTTCACCTCTGTGTGCTGAGCTAGTTTTTTACCGTTTTTGCTCATCATGTTTAAACGCGATTTGAAGACATGTTTCTTGAAGACACGACCCAGACAAATTATAAATCCTTTTTTACGGCAGACTCGTTAGATTCATAATATATCATTATTATATGTATATGTCATGCCCTGCCTGAATGCTATAACAAAAAATGTATAAAAAAATGTGAATTTCCAATCATCTACAGCGGGTAAAAAATTTTTTTCACATTTTATCATCCGAGCCTTATTAACCTGATTAACCCTTATGCGTTTATTTATTCTAAAAAAATTTGAACTGGGAACCCGTTACTTTTATTTTTTATGAGAAATTAAATGATTTTAGCCCGAAAAAAACATAAAAAATTGTTAGTGCAGCATCACTGTTCATATTATAATTGAAATGTGAACAATAATGCTGCATTAATAAAAAAAAATGTTTTTTTCTTTATTTTAAATTTTTTATATTTTTATTTATATATTTTTTCTTATTTTTTCTTTATTTTAACATGGTAATGTTTGGTATCATTGGAAAGGCCATGTTTTGGCCTTTCTGATGATACCAAACCTTAACCCCTAGCTGCCACAGTTTGCCGATTTGGCGACAAATCGAAATCCAGCCCCTAAGTGGTTAAACGCAGGAACTGCTGGGAAGGGCAGAACTTTGGTCTGTGGCCCTTACCGATGGGTGGGTAGAGAGGTCCAAAGAACATCCCCCTTCCCCTTCAGGCATTTTCCCTGCTCTGGCGGGGTGGTGCCTGAAATAGACATCATCGCGCTGGGCGAGTTACACCAGCCGGAATCTCGGAGGCTGGGCTGACATCCAAGATAGAGATGGAGACCACAGCGATCGTCTGAAATACCAGCCAACAATCGTCCGAAATTCCCTCAGCGCGTCCATCACACAGAAAGCCTATTTGAGGGGGTGTGCTGAGCATGTCCATAGCATCCAAGTGGTTAAAGAGGTTATCCGGTTCCTGACGGTGCTTACCAGCTTCTGGAGAAGCTTTAACATTTGTGACGTGACAGATCTATGTTTTTCAGTGTTGCATCCAGCAAAAGGATCCACAGTGTCCCATTCACCAGTGAAAGCAAACAATGGGCAACACCAGGAATTTCATAGCGGGAAACAAATACAAAGAAAGCCTCCTTGGGCTGTCCACTAATAAAAGTTCTAAAAGATTCCTGGTGTTGCCCATTATTTGCTTTGACTTCTGTCTCCATAGCATGATGCGCCTATTGTTTCTTTTTTATATACATCCAATCTTTGGGATGACAACTGGATCCTTGACTGTAGAAGGCAGGCTGTTTGGTGTTTGACCAGAGATGAATGTCTCAAAGCATTGCTTCTTTTCAAACAGGATAACTGTCTATAACAGTGTGTGCGGACCTTGGCACCCCAGGTTATTTGAACCTACAAGTCCCATGATGCTCCGACAGGGTTAAGGAACATGTAGTTCTTATACATCTGAGATGCCAAGGTTTGCCATCACTGGTCCAGAATGAGCAAATTAGTATCAATCAATGGTTTTAGTCAACCACTAGCAGGGAGATACAAATTACGTAGAGCCCTATTACAATCTTCACGCAAACGTTTGCGCGCGCGCAAAAACGCATTAACGCGAGGGGCAAAGCCCTTTGCACAGAACGTCGTATTACAATGTCAGAGCAACAAACGCACATTAACGTCTACCACGGGTGAACCTGCTCGAATGCTGCGCAGGCGTACTGTACTTTGCGCGTCCTATACTTAACATTGTGAGCGCAAATGCGTTTGTGCGCTGGTATGCGGATGGTATTACAATCTATGCGCAGTTTGTAACGCACAGCCTTTGCGCGCATAATTTTAGCAACTCCTAAAAGCTGGTGTTAATGGCAAATTCTATCAACCTTTGCTGCGTAAAAAAAAATACGCAGCAAAGTATAGTTACACATTCTACACATACCCAAACCAATAAATTTGAGAAGTTGTGTGTGTTTTTTTTATCGATGCAGCATATGTGCGCAGATTGATTTTGACATGCGCAAAAACTTAACGTGAGACAATTCTGGTTCTTAATTCTGATTGGCTGAATCGCGTGAAAAAACCAGTCCGCACCCTGATTTCTGCGCACAACGTTGCTGCGCGCGTGTTTTTGCGCGTCCGTTTTACGCGCGTTGTTTTTTGACGGATGAAAAAATGCACGAGGATTGTAAT
>RXON01002552.1:0-28557 GCA_009667805.1 Leptobrachium leishanense
TGAGCTGGGGGTAATATCCATGAGAGTTGCGGGGGCATATCCATGAGAGCTGCTGGGGCATATCCATGAGAGCTGGTGGGGCATATCCATGAGCTGGGGGCAATATCCATGAGAGCTGCTGGGGCATATCCATGTGCTGGGGGCAATATCCATGAGAGCTCCTGGGACATATCCATGAGAGGTCCTGGGGCATATCCATGAGCTGGGGCAATATCCATGAGAGCTGCTGGGGCATATCCATGATCTGGGGCAATATCCATGAACGCTGCTGGGGCAATATCCATGAGAGCTGCTGGGGCATATTCATGAGAGCTGCTGGGGCATATCCATGAGCTGGGGGCAATATCCATGAGAGCTGCTGGGGCATATCCATGAGAGCTCCTGGGGCATATCCATGAGAGCTGGGGCATATCCATGAGAGCTGCTGGGGCATATCCATGAGAGCTGCTTAGGGCATATCCATGAGAGCTGTGGCATATCCATGTGAGCTGGGGCAGTATCCATGTGTGCTGGGGGCATATCCATGAGAGCTGGGGCAATATCCATGAGAGCTGGGGCAATATCCATATGTGAGCTGGTCTGGGGCAATATATCCATGTGTGAGCTGGTCTGGGGAAATGTATCCATGTGTGAGCTGGTCTAGGGCAATATATCCATGTGTGAGCTGGTCTGGGGCAATATATTCATATGTGAGCTGGGGCAATATATATCCATGGGTGAGCTGCTGGGGGCAATATATAATTGTGAGCTGGGCAATATATCCATATGTGAGCTGGGACAATATATATCCATGGGTGAGCTGCTTGGGGCAATTTTTCCAGAGCTGCTGGGGGCAATATATATCCATGTGTGCTTTCACTGCCTTCGAACAGGCACCGTACTTGCTGGCAGTTTGTCGGATATAATCTCTGCACGTGAATACAACACGTTTGTATATATTGGATTTATCAGCCAAGCCTCCAATATATCTATATTGGACTTACTGGACCTACCTCGGCAGTTGCCTCCAATATATCAGGGATTATTATTTCATAAGAAACTTATACGAGACACAAATATCAATCGTTTATATTTCTTAGAAATGATCCTGAATTCTTTTAATTGTCTGTGTTTTGCTTTAAAAAATACAATAATCAATAATCGGATAAAAATATATATATTTTTATTACGTATACAAAAAAGTTTCAAATCTCATATCATAAACAAAAATTTATAAACCACAATCCATCAGCATATAAAAACTAGCTTCACAATATATGTATCTCCGGTTAGTAACTGCATATATGATTAAGATCATTTACCTTATCAGTTAGTAACTAATACACAAATGGTTAATAAACATTTCTGCTTAATACAACATGCATTTCCCAGCAAACAATGTTTAACCAGCCAGCTCTTATAGATATATATATATATATATCTATACTAAATGGATCAACAAAAGATGAGCTAATTTAATGATAAGTAATAAAAACTTATTTAGTGAATCCTCCCCTAATCTCGAGAATTTTTTTTTTTCTTGTGAAAGGATTTTACCAGGAAGGATACATTGAGATTTCTCTCATTTTCAAGTATGTCCTGGGTGGCGATTAACTTAATTAAACTTCTAATCTTTTGCTTTTTATTTTGTAGTTATATAATTCCTTGCTTATTAATTTTAATCACAGTAATTTCCAAATTCAATATATATATTGGTATCAATCTTACAACATTTCTTTTAGAAATAAATCCTTATATCCACTTCTTCATATCTTTATCTGCAGAATAAAGACATTTAGAATTTGGTTTGAACCGTATCCGAGAAGTCTCAGTCTACGTTGCAAGAATCTCTCCAAATATATATTTACATTAATTCCTTATTTCATACATTACCTGTCCAATTTGGATGTTGATAAGTCTGCCTTGGAATTCCTGATGTAATAATTTTTGAATGTGTGAAAATTATCGATATCAGATAATCAATGCATGTGAGTTAGAGAGTTGGTGAGAATATTGATTGCCTCATGTCTTGGGATCTGCCTGCATCGTGGTGTGAGTCTGAGTGTTGGAATCTTGGACTCTCAGAGGGTCATGTGTAATGCATTGCAGTGTGAGTCTGACCGCTGGAATCTCCGACTTCTCAGAGTGTCATATGTACTGGACGTCTGAATGCATTGCGGTGTGAGTCTCTGTCTGCTGGAATCTCCGACTTCTCAGAGTGTCATATGTACTGGACGTCTGAATGCATTGCGGTGTGAGTCTCTGTCTGCTGTAATCTCCGACTGACTCGTAACCAACATTGCCACTTATTATAGATAATTTGACATCACGCAATATTTTTAATAATATAAATTATAATATTTACTATCCTCTAGAGGGCAGTATTGCACTTCTTAAATTAATTCCACCATTTCTTTTTAATTCTTATCTCGGGTCAAAAAGGTCAGACTGACTTAACAAAGACCTTCTCCCAACTAAACACAGTGTCTGTCATCTGATTTATAGCTCTACTCCCTTTTGAAATTACTTAGAGTCCTATCAGCTAAATTCTTTTCTGGTTAACTCAATAAAAATTACTAAAGAATAGATTCTGTTATTTACCAATTATATACTTTCTACAATATTTATTGGAGTATATATTTCAAACTGTAAATATAATAAAATATACCTTGATTATAAACATATATTTTATATTACAGAATATTTTAACTCTTATTCCTATACCCAAAAGACAAAATCTCTTTTGTTTTAAACTTAAGACAGACCAATAAAATTACTTATAACACATCTTAGCATTCTCTCACAAAACATTCATTCTAGGTTCCTTCATGTCTGGTACTTCTTAAAAAAAATATCAAAGACTTCACCCAGGAATGAACTCTGTAAAAAAAATCTCGTTCATTTCTAAACCTAGAGAATATTTTGAAGAAAAAAAACTGTCTTTAAAAACAAAATGGCTACAAGCATCCATTTTAAATCCTTTCTAATATACCCGACAAGTTGGCAAAAATTTGTGTGAGCATATGAGAGAGCTCCACAGCAATAAACCTCACAGTAATGTGCGCTGTGTATGAGCATTCAGTGTTATTTGGGAGTACTGATTTATGAGTAAGAGTAGTTAAAAAAATCCATTAAACTCGGGGTTGACACCATAAGTTACCGCACCGGGTGACACCAACCCTAGTGATGCCACTGGAGACACGACACAGCTTTGTTTCACAAATGATGCGTTATCAAAAAAAATATTCACCAGCAATGTCTTTTCGTGTAAAACATACAATAAATACTGATGAGCTGAAAAAATGCATAAGGTGGAACACTGTCATGTATGTCTGTGCAAACATTCTCAATGTCAATGGTAGAGGATAGAGTGTTAAAACGTAATAGTGTATCGAAACTGCCTAAAGACACGGGGATACTGACGGACCTGCATTATTAATGCATTAACTTAACAGGACCCTATTTCATTAAAGGGTCTCTTGTTTATATGTGTCTTTGATCCCTTATTCACAGGTGGTCTATATTAGCAAAAGTTGCTATACTTGGGAGGATTGAACGTAAAAGGCCGTTTTTCCCCGGGATACTGTAAATGGTTGCTATGTGTCTGATAAAAGCAAAAATCTATAAATAAAGAGACTGTGACGGAACCTGATGTTATCATCCGCCTGCGGGTGTGCTCTAATCTGCAGGTATGTTCCCCCTTTCGTTTTGATTCTTCCCCCGGCCCGACTACCAAGGTTGTGGCACTCGGCGTCTCGAGCGGCCGGGTATGTCTTTGTGATCTGGATGACCCACACAGTCAAGGGGACCTTGATGTGTACCTAGCCCGACTACTGAGAAGTGTCACTCAGCGTCTCGAGCAGCTGGCCACGGATCTGTACGCAGACCTTTACGGTCGTAGATCGGAACGGCTTGATTCTGCGAAGATTCGGATCTTCCACTAGCGAGTTAGTTGACGATCGATCGTCTGGGTATTCGTATCGCCCAGCGGTCGAAGAAACATCCGCGGCACGGCACCAAGCTGTTCGGATCTCACCCTCACTAGAGACAGCTTAATTCGTTCGACAGCAGGAGTCGGATCGTGCGGCGGTCGAAACGCCCACACGTTGCCAGGTACGAATTCTCGGATCTCCCGGTAGTTAGCTGGACACGTTCAGTCGGCTAGGAGTATTCGGATCGCGCAGCAGCGGCGCACGATAGAATTGTATTTCGTCCGGGGTGCTGAACCACGAGGGATGTCAGGCACGCTTGGCAAACAGAGACACGAGACGCAGCTGCATGAACTCAAAACCAAAGACAACTTTTATTAAGGACACATCTGTATTTATACTTTCCCCGCGCTCCACATTTGAAAACCCCATGCCCGCCCCCACAGGTATCATTGGCTTTAAGGCGCATCGGGGCGTTGCCGATTCGGGACCAGATGGTCTGATTCAAATTTAGGCGGCAAAATTTGGCGGCAAATTTGAAACGGCATCTATTACACAATCAACACTTTTTTATTTACAGGTCATTTTTCGGTCAGCTAGAAGGCAGGATCGTTGGTGCAACGGCACAACACATAGTTCATGGAATAACAGCGTCCTGATCCCCTGTTTCTGGCTGAGGGTGTTGGGCTAGTTCATCACATTCCTCCCCCACCCCAAAGTCTGACGTACCCGGTAGGACTCCTACGGGTCGTGCCGGGGTAGTCGGTACTCCACCTTCCACCAAGTTCAGATCCGACCGTCGTGACAGCCCGTCAGCATTGCCATTTTGTGCCCCTGGTCGATACTGAATGGTAAAGTTATAAGGCTGTAGCGCCAAGCTCCAACGCAACAGCCGGCCATTCTCTCCCGCCACCCGGTTTAACCACACCAGGGGATTATGGTCCGTGAGTACAGTAAATGATCGTCCATACACGTATGGTTGAAACTTGCGTAGGGCCCAGACCAGAGCCAGACACTCCTTCTCCACCGCAGCATACCCCACCTCCCGCGGTAACAGTTTTCGGCTAATGAAGGCTACTGGATGGTCTCCCCCATCGTCCCCCACTTGGCTCAGGACAGCTCCCAGTCCGAACATGGACGCGTCTGTGTGGATGATAAAACGCCGGTTATAATCGGGAGCTGCCAGTAGAGGGGCTTGAGTCAAAGCGGTCTTTAACTGTTGAAAAGCCCGCTCACAATCCGGGGACCACAGGACTTGTCGGGGTAGGGACTTCTTGGTCAAGTCTGTCAGAGGTTTGGCCAGATCACTATACCGGGGCACGAATTTTCTGTAATAACCCGCCGTACCTAGAAAAGCGAGTACTTGCGTCTTAGTCACGGGGGTGGGCCAATCCAAGATAGCTTCTATTTTAGCGGGCTCAGGTCGCTGTACCCCACACCCTACCCGGTGACCCAGGTACTGCACCTCCGCCATCCCCACCTTACACTTCTCAGGCTTGAGGGTTAAATTGGCGTCCCTGATGCGCCCCAGGACCGTCCCTACGTGTACCAAGTGTTCCTCCCAGCTCTGACTGTAAATGGCGATGTCGTCCAGGTACGCACACGCAAATCCCTGGAGGCCATCGAGGAGACGATCTATTAGGCGTTGGAATGTGGCGGGGGCGTTCTTCATCCCGAACGGCATGACTTTAAACTGATACAGGCCGAACGGGGTGATGAAGGCCGACTTCGGGGTCGCCTCCTCGGCAAGGGGTATCTGCCAATACCCCTTGCACAGATCCACCGTGGTCAGAAAATGACCCCCGGCGATCTGATCCAGTAATTCATCGACCCGGGGCATCGGGTAGGCGTCCGTCGTGGTGCAATCATTCACCCGTCGGTAATCTACACAGAACCGGGTGGTCCCGTCCTTCTTGGGTACCAAAACCACGGGCGATGCCCATGGGCTGGCGGACGGCTCGATGACCCCCAGTTCCAGCATCTCCCGAATCTCAGTCCGCATGGTCTCCCGGACTGCCTCCGGAAGACGGTATGCCGGCTGTCGCAGAGGTCGCTGCCCGGGGGTGTCCACAGGGTGAATAGCTTGGTCGGTGTAACCCGGCAGGGCCGAAAAGACTTCGGAATAACCCCGGAGCAGTTGCCGTACTTGGGCCTGCTTTTCGGACCCCAACGCCTCCCCCAGCTGCACCTGTTCCACACCCGAGGGTTGTTTAGTCACCCCCGGTAACTCTACCAGGGGAAACGGTTCTGTCTCTTCGCCCGCGGGAGCACATATGGCCTCCACGGACTCCGGGCGTTCGTGAAAGGCCTTCAACATGTTGACGTGGTACGTCCGTTGGATCCTGGTGTTTGCGCAACTCGCCACCACATAGGTGGTATCCCCCAGTCGGGTTACCACTGTGTAGGGACCTTGCCAGGCCGCCTGCAGCTTGTTCTGCCGCTGTGGTTTCAACACCAGAACCCGCTCTCCCACGCAGAACGAGCGGCTGCAAGCAGCCCGGTCGTACCACGTCTTCTGTTGAGTCTGCGCGGCCTCCACGTTTTCCCGGACCAACCCTGCAAGTTCTGCCAAGCGCTCCCGGAGCTTCAGGACATAACTCACGACCGGGACCCCATCTTCTTCCTGCTTCCCCTCCCACTGAGACCTAACTAGATCCAGGGGCCCCCTCACCTGACGTCCGTACAGTAGCTCGAATGGAGAGTATCCGGTAGATTCCTGCGGAACCTCCCGGTATGCGAACAACAAGTGAGGCAAGTACTGCTCCCAGTCTTTCCTCTCATGTACAAAGGCCCGAAGAAGTTGTTTCAGGGTCCCGTTAAATCGTTCACACAGTCCGTTGGTCTGCGGGTGATACGGGGCGCTGTGTAACGCCTTGACCCCACACAGACGCCAGAGCTGCTGGGTGAGCTCAGCAGTAAACTGGGTCCCTTGGTCCGATAATATTTCCCGTGGAAATCCCACCCTCGTAAATACCCGCAGTAAAGCATCTGCTACTGTGTCTGCTTGTATGTTGGCCAAAGCCACGGCCTCAGGTACCGGGTTGCATAATCTACAATGGTAAGTATGTACTTCTTCCCGGTAGCACTGGGTCGGGGCAATGGCCCAATCAGGTCGACCGCCACCCGACTAAACGGCTCCTGTATGATCGGCATGGGGCGTAGTGGTACTCTCGGGTGATCCCCGGCCTTTCCCGCCTTCTGGCAGACGGGGCATGTGCGGCAAAACTCGCGGGTGTCCTCGCTAAGGCGGGGCCAGAAGAAAGCTCGCGCCAACCGGTGGCGGGTCTTCTTCTGCCCCAGATGTCCCGCTAACGGTATATCATGTGCTAGGCGCAGGAGCTCTTGCCTTGGGCCCTGGGGAACCACCATCTGTTTCTGGGGAACCTGATTCTTCCCGGACCCCTCCCTCTCAGTATATCTATAGAGTAGCCCATTCTCCCACTCTATCCGGTCGCTGCGTTCTCTGTCCAGCCCCCGGCCAGCCCGGTCCCGATAGCCCTGCAACGTGGGGTCCATCCGTGTTTGATAGCGGAGCGTCTCGGGGGAGCTCCAAGGGCAGGGAATGTCAGGAAGTCGGGGACACGTCGGTGTGGGTCGGGGCGTAGGAATCGGGCGGGGAGTGGCTGTCGGGCGGGGTGTGGGTATCAGGCGGGGTGAGGAAATCGGGCGGGCCGTGGGAGTCGGGCGGGGTATGGGAAAACGTCTCACCTGGGTCCCTCTCGGAGTGCTGTTGTTGTAATGTTTGTCCTGGGATCTGGTAGTGACTGGTGCGGCCGCTTCCGTGGAGTATGCCGAGACTAGTCGGCCCAGATCATTACCGAGGAGCACCTCGGCTGGTAGTTGGTTCAGTAACCCCACTCTGACTACTTTCTCTCCGGATCCCCAGTCCAGGTGGACCCGGGCCGTCTCCAGCCGGAGCACTTTTCCACCAGCCACCCGTACCGCGACGGTATTCCGTAATCGGTCGTTCTGTTGGACTAAGTGGGGCCGGACCAACGTGATGGTAGCCCCAGAGTCTCGGAGTCCTTCCGCCGCTTTCCCGTTGACCCACACCGCCTGGCGATGGTGATGGCGATTATCGGCCGCGGCCGCCTGTACCGGGTCCGCCTCGTGCAGTCGCTCCCATTCCTCTGGGGCTTTCGGCCAGGGAGGATCAGCGTCGTAGCAATGGGTAGACTGTTGTGGCCTAGGGGAGGGTCTTGCCAGGTCCGGTCGGTTGGGGCAATTCTGTTTATAATGTCCGTCTTGGTTGCACCCATAGCAGCGTATATTTGCCATGGTATTGGGGCGACTGGGCAGACGGGCAACCAGCGGCCGGACCGTCGGCGCTGGGATTGATGGAGCCGGGGTTACCGGCCGGGGAAGTAAGGGCCGCTCCCCCCCCGTGACTTGCCGCGTGTCGACATATTCATCGGCCCAAATAGCTGCTTGCTGTACAGTGTGGGGTTTCCTGTCCCGCACCCACTCCCGGATGGCAGTGGGTGTATGTTCGAAAAACTGCTCCAGCAGGAGCAGTTGTGTTATCTCGGGTACAGTCTCGGCTTTGCTCCCCAAAAACCAAGTGCGTAAATCCCGCTGTAGTCGGTGAGCCCACTCCACGTGGGTAGCGCCGCTGGGTCGGCGGGAGCTCCTAAATTTAGCCCGACTGGCTTCTGGGGTCACGGCGAACCGGCTCAACAGCGCCTGCTTCACGTGTCCATAGTTGGTGGCTTCCTCATCTGGCACCGTGCGGTATGCCTCCGCGGCCCGCCCGGTCAATTTGCACGCCAGGATTCTTACCCAGTCAGGGGTGAACTTCGTGTACCTGACACAGCCGCTCGAAATCCTGAAGATAGCTCTCTATTTCTTCGTCGGTCTCGCGGAAGTCTTTAAACGCCTGGAAGGGCACCTTTCTCCCCGGGGATCGCTCCCCCCGGAGGCCGTTATCTCGCGGCCCCCGCAATTCTGCCAACCGCAGTTCGTGCTCGCGTTCCCTTTCTCGTTCTTCCTCCTGGCAGATTTCTCGAACCAGGTGCTGCATCACTGCTTCTGTCGGGGCGGCTCCGTAGTAAGCGGCCCGTTCTCGGACTTTCCTTTGTAGTGTACTTTCGTCGACTCCAGTCGCGACGATGACCGGGGGGTGTCGGCGGGTAGGGCTGTGTTCGCCGCATCTTGGTCCAACCGCTGTAGCTCCTCTATTAAAGTGTCCCGACTCTTGGAACCTGGAGTGCCACCACGGTTTTCCAGCATGTTCCGCAAGGTGTCTCGCTTATAATTGACATACACTGCCATGATGGGTGCTTCGGGGAAGTCGATGGTATGGATTGCAGAGAGCTATCCCACCGCTGCCACCAGTGTGACGGAACCTGATGTTATCATCCGCCTGCGGGTGTGCTCTAATCTGCAGGTATGTTCCCCCTTTCGTTTTGATTCTTCCCCCGGCCCGACTACCAAGGTTGTGGCACTCGGCGTCTCGAGCGGCCGGGTATGTCTTTGTGATCTGGATGACCCACACAGTCAAGGGGACCTTGATGTGTACCTAGCCCGACTACTGAGAAGTGTCACTCAGCGTCTCGAGCAGCTGGCCACGGATCTGTACGCAGACCTTTACGGTCGTAGATCGGAACGGCTTGATTCTGCGAAGATTCGGATCTTCCACTAGCGAGTTAGTTGACGATCGATCGTCTGGGTATTCGTATCGCCCAGCGGTCGAAGAAACATCCGCGGCACGGCACCAAGCTGTTCGGATCTCACCCTCACTAGAGACAGCTTAATTCGTTCGACAGCAGGAGTCGGATCGTGCGGCGGTCGAAACGCCCACACGTTGCCAGGTACGAATTCTCGGATCTCCCGGTAGTTAGCTGGACACGTTCAGTCGGCTAGGAGTATTCGGATCGCGCAGCAGCGGCGCACGATAGAATTGTATTTCGTCCGGGGTGCTGAACCACGAGGGATGTCAGGCACGCTTGGCAAACAGAGACACGAGACGCAGCTGCATGAACTCAAAACCAAAGACAACTTTTATTAAGGACACATCTGTATTTATACTTTCCCCGCGCTCCACATTTGAAAACCCCATGCCCGCCCCCACAGGTATCATTGGCTTTAAGGCGCATCGGGGCGTTGCCGAATCGGGACCAGATGGTCTGATTCAAATTTAGGCGGCAAAATTTGGCGGCAAATTTGAAACGGCATCTATTACACAATCAACACTTTTTTATTTACAGGTCATTTTTCGGTCAGCTAGAAGGCAGGATCGTTGGTGCAACGGCACAACACATAGTTCATGGAATAACAGCGTCCTGATCCCCTGTTTCTGGCTGAGGGTGTTGGGCTAGTTCATCACAGAGACTTTTTACTGCAGAATATTATATTCAACAGTTTATTAGATATTGAATTAAATCGGCAATATTTTTAACATTGAAGCTTATGGGATTCTCCTGAGTAAACCTGTCGAATTAAACCACCGAACACAAGGGCAATTCGGCATCTTTTCACTGCTGGTTTTTGTTCTCTGAATAGACGAAGCATTGCTTCTCTATTGGGGATTTCACTGCCTCGAACAGGCAACGAACATGCACCGTATTGTCAGACCTTTTTAGATATGAAATTTCTATAACGCAGGAATGTTTAAATTTGTGGCCAGGAATTGCGTCACACAAACAACTTGTCTGCGTCGTTAATATATAACAAGAATATGCGTTCTAAAGACAATGTAACAAGCAAGACTCGTTATCTATCAGCAAACATCCATTGTCCTTAATTAATTCTGGTTGTGAGAAACAAACAGATGTTAGATCAAATGGTTTAAAAGTAAGGGAACACAAGGACAACTAAGATAGAAATCTCAGTATTGTGTTTATTTCGTCAGATCGAAACTCTGAAAGCCACGTAAACATGGAACAATGGGTTGCCCAATAAAGAAAAAACCCAAAGAAGGTTAAATGGCTTGGGTAAACCAGCTTGTAATGCTATGCTAGTCGTCGATATGATCTAACACTATATGGTATTTGAATATTTCATTTATGTGGTCAGTTAGAACTGATAATGTTGGCATCTTATAAAAACAGAGGCCCTACCACATTCAGTTGATTATTACAAATGTCTGGTGTACTAACCCGCATGAAGCCGATTAAGTCGGGTAACGTGTGAATGTTAAAAACGATACCACGAATGAATGATTGTATGTCCCCTCACATACACATCCCTGTGGATATAAGTAAAGGGGGATGAGATGCACACACGCCGTGGCGAAGTATGCCGGCGATGCCACAATAGAAATAAATTTTGATTTGTTAACAAAATCTATGGAGTCCCGGGATATAGGAATAAAAGACCCCAAACCAGTAAAAGATTGGCCAAACACATAAATTAATTCCTGCAGAAGGTTGATGGATGATCTGAGAGCGCCATCTGCTGGCCAGGTAATATAACACCTGGACAGACCCCTGGAGTTGATGAATATATATATCCTCCAATCAAATGAGGCCACATAGTGATGGGCTAGATCTAAAACTGGGCGGAAGACCACTATATAGAGGGGACACTCTCGAGCAGGGAGACACACACTGAAAAAGCTTGGGGAGAGACCTGAGGGACGCTTGGAGGGAAGAAAGGCAATTATCATCGGCCGCCCCTTTAAGACCGACCACACCCTAATCTTCCACCACTCTATCTTCATTAACCAGATGGTAAAGTATGCCTGAATAATATGATATCTATTTTCTAATTGCATAGTCCTTACTTTAGATGTCCATCACAAATTAAAGGAATATAAATGAATTACTTTGCTGTGAAGCCTAATAATCAGTAGACTAGTAATTCTGCCTTTACATTCCACTGCAGAGGAATGTCAAGAAAGAAAGCTGTTACCGGCTGAATACTTGAGCCATAATTTAGTGAAATTATTTATATTCCAAGAACGCTGGTTGTGGACATCTAAAAATCAATTATATACCCATAGTGAGATACGCTGGGACCGTGAAATAGCTTTTATATGTCAAGTACTGTCTGCCCCATTCGTAACCTAGCATAACCCCTTCCATATCTATCTTGCAGCCCTTTCGAATGAATGCATGCACTGTAGTCATTAAGAAGCGTTGGGTTAACGTATATCGAATGAAGTGCTGTGATTGATCTGTGGAAGAGATAGTATCCCTATTGAGTGTGTTATGTATCTCCCTGAAGGAAGTTGCATTTAGTGAATAGGCCCCCACAATAATAAATTGTGCTGCAGGTGATGCCCAGTATGACGGAATGGGGATGTTGTTCCGCCTGCGGGTGTGCTCAATCTGCGTGACCCCGTCGCTTACCGCTGGCCCGACTACCGAGTGACACGCACCCGGCGTCTCGTGCGGCCTGGCGTGACCCTAGGAAAGGGTTAGCGGGCGGTAGAGGGGACCCCTGCCTAGAACCAGTCCGACCACTGAGCCATACAGCACTCAGCGTCCCGAGCAACTGGTTCACTGACCTTGCGGGTGTGGGACGTCTGTGGAAACCGGCTCTGGTAGCCGCGGAGAAAGATTCGGATCTTATGGGGAAACGTTTCGGATCTTATGGGGAAACGTTTCCGATCCGGGGGGCGGGTGTCTCTTCGGAACTTGGGCGGCGGACTGTTCGGATCGGGAAGGGATGGAGGGTCGGATCGGGTCGGGTCTGAGGGAAGCTTCGGATCGGAGTGGGGGATAGTTTCGGAACTGGCGGAACCAATGGAGAGTTCGGGCCTTACCGCAATACCGAGGCGCGGTACACGGCCGCTCCCTTCGGTTCGGATCTCTCGTTCTGGGAACCGAAGCCTCTCCCGCGGCGCCTCTGCCCTGATCCTTGATGCAGGCACAGAGCGCCTTCGGTTCGGGGCTTCCGCCACTCTGAGACCACGAGGGATTCTCAGATAAAAATGCGGCGGAGACAAAGTCACATCAGTCGAAGCTGGATGCACTGCAAATCTGCTTTATTGTTTACAGTTCAAGCATTTATCACCTCTGCACACAATTAGAATACAATGGGACTTGCCCGCCCTCCCAGGACCCATTGGCCCTTAGCCTTCAGGGAGTCGCCAATTCGGACCGGATGGTCCGAATCGGCCATTTTACGATTTTCGAATGGTTCGAATCGGCCATTTTCCGAATCTAGAATTCTGACTGCGCCACAAGGATCGGAAATGGCGGCGAGCAAGGCAAACAAAGGGAAAATACATACACAATAAACCAACGGGGAACACTTTTTCACACATAATCACATCTAAATATAAAAATGTGCGTGCCACCACACCAAGTGTCCATGTCACCACTGTCACTGCCACGCCCCTGGCTGAGGGTGCTGGGCCATCCCGTGACACTCCTCCCCCTCCCCAAGGTCCGACGCACTCGTTGGACCCCACCGGGTCGTACCGGAAGTAGTCGGGGCTCCCCAATCCCTGGTTCCCGGCCGACTGTCGCGATAACCCATCTGCGTTACCGTTCTGCGACCCGGGCCGATATTGGATTGAAAAGTTGAAGGGTTGGAGAGCCAGGCTCCACCGTAACAGGCGGCCGTTCTCCCCCGCCACCCGGTTGAGCCATACCAAGGGGTTATGGTCGGTCATCACGGTGAAGGACCGACCGTAGACGTAGGGTTGGAGCTTCCGTAGGGCCCAGACCAGGGCCAGGCACTCCTTCTCCACTGCAGCATACCCCACCTCTCGTGGCAACAGCTTCCGGCTAATGAACGCCACCGGATGATCCCCCCCGTCGTCCCCCACTTGGCTCAGGACAGCTCCCAGTCCGAACATGGACGCGTCTGTGTGGACAATAAAACGTTTATTATAGTTGGGAGCTGCCAGCAGGGGCGCTTGGGTCAGGGCGGCCTTCAATTGTCGAAAGGCCTGTTCGCACTCCGGGGACCACAGGACTTGGCGGGGCAGGGACTTCTTGGTCAGATCAGTCAGGGGTTTGGCCAGGTCACTGTAGTGGGGTACAAATTTTCTGTAGTACCCCGCGGTACCCAGGAAGGCGAGAACCTGGGTCTTGGTCACAGGGGTGGGCCAATCTAGGATAGCCTCTATCTTCGCGGGCTCTGGCCGTTGTATCCCGCACCCCACCCGGTGACCCAGATACTGCACTTCGGCCATCCCCACCTTACATTTCTCCGGCTTCAGAGTCAGGTTGGCGTCCCTAATCCGGCCCAGGACAGTCCCTACATGGTCCAGATGCTCCTCCCAGGTCTGGCTATAGATGGCTATATCATCCAGGTACGCGCAAACGAATCCCTGGAGGCCATCGAGGAGGCGATCGATTAACCGCTGGAAGGTAGCAGGGGCGTTCTTCATCCCGAACGGCATGACTCGAAACTGGTACAGGACCGGGGTGATGAAGGCCGACTTCGGGGTCGCCTCCTCGGCAAGGGGAATCTGCCAATACCCCTTGCACAGATCCACCGTGGTCAAAAAATGACCCCGGAGATCTGGTCTAGCAACTCGTCAACTCGGGGCATCGGATAAGCGTCCGTAACAGTACAGTCGTTTATCCGCCGATAGTCGACGCAGAACCTGGTGGTACCGTCCTTTTTGGGCACCAGGACCACGGGCGACGCCCATGGGCTGGCCGACGGCTCAATGACCCCAGCTCCAACATCTCCCGGATCTCGGCCCGCATAGACTCGCGGACTGCTTCCGGGATCCGGTAGGCGGGCTGTCGGAGTGGTTTCTGACCGGGCGTGTCCACCTGATGGACAGCCTGGTCCGTATATCCCGGAAGAGCCGAGAAAACCCCCGGGTAGGTGCGAAGCAGCTGCCGCGCCTGCGCCTGTTTCTCGGGTCCTAACTCCTCCCCCAGCTGCACTTGATCCACCCCGGAAGGCTGCTTGGCTACCCCCGGAAGCTCTTCCAGAGGGAACGGTTCCATCTCCTCGGCCGCCGGCGCGCATATGGCGTCCACCGTCTCGGCCGCTCATGGAAGCCTTCAGCATATTGACGTGGAACGTCCGCTGGATTCTGGTGTCTGCGCAGCTAACAACCACATAGGTGGTATCCCCCAGCTGGGTTACCACCTTGTAGGGACCTTGCCAGGCCGCCTGCAGCTTGTTCTGCCGCTGTGGTTTTAACACCAGAACCTTCTGTCCCACACAGAACGAGCGGCTGCACGCAGCGCGATCGTACCACGCCTTCTGCTGAGCCTGGGCCGTCTCCATGTTCTCCTGCACGAAACCCCTGGAGGTCCGCCAAGCGCTCCGGAGCTTCAGGACGTACTCCACCACAGGAACCCCATCCTCCTCTGGTGCTCCCTCCCACTGAGCCCTAACCAGATCCAGCGGCCCTCGTACCCGGCGTCCATACAGCAGCTCAAAGGGAGAGTAACCGGTGGATTCCTGCGGAACCTCCCGGTAGGCGAACAGCAAGTGGGGAAGATACTTCTCCCAATCCCTGTTCTCGTGCACAAAGGCCCGGATGAGCTGCTTCAGGGTCCCATTGAACCGCTCGCACAGCCCGTTGGTCTGGGGGTGATACGGGGCGCTGTGCAGCGCCTTAACGCCACAGAGACGCCAGAGCTGTTGGGTGAGCTCAGCGGTAAACTGGGTACCCTGATCGGATAGGATTTCTCGGGGAAACCCTACCCTCGTGACACCCTGAGGAGCGCGTCCGCTACAGTGTCCGCCTGGATGTTGGCCAAGGCCCACAGCCTCGGGATACCGGGTGGCATAATCCACTACAGTAAGAATGTACCTCTTACCGGTGGCACTGGGCCGTGGCAACGGCCCTACGATGTCGACCGCCACCCGGCTAAAGGGCTCCTGGATAATGGGCATGGGCCGTAAGGGCGCCTTCGGGTGATCCCCAGCCTTCCCAGCTTTCTGACAAACTGGGCAGGTGCGGCAGTAGTCGCGGGTGTCGTTGCTAAGGCGGGGCCAGTAAACGCGCGCGCCAACCTGTGCCGGGTCTTCGTCTGGCCTAAGTGGCCTGACAGGGGGATGTCATGGGCCAAGCGCAGAAGCTTCCTGCCTAGGGCCCTGAGGACCACCAACTGCTTCTGCGGGATCTGCTTCTTCTTGGCCCCTCTCTCACGGTGTACCGGTACAGCAACCCATCCTCCACTCTACCTTGTCCTTCCCTGACCGTCCAGACCCTGACCAGCTCGGTCCCGATAGCCCTGCAACGTGGGGTCGGTCTGAGTCTGGTGGCGAAGCGTCTCCGGGGTACTCCACGGGGAAGGGAGGACAGGTGGAAGGGAAGGAATCGGGTCCCGTCGAAGGGTGAGAGGTGATGGCAGTCCGGGAGGTCGGGAAGGTCCTGGGGGTTTGGGATGTCGGGCGGGTCTGGGGGGTCGGTAAGGTCGGGGAGGTTTGGGGGGTTTGGGAGGTCGGAGTGGTTTTGGTGGAGATCTCACCTGGGTCCCATTCGGAGTGCCCCTGCCGTGGCGTTGGCTCTGTTGCCTAGTGGTTACCGGGGTAGCTGCATCTGTGGAGTAAGCGGAAATGAGCTGCCCCAGATCATTCCCCAGGAGCACCTCGGCCGGCAGTTGCCTCAGCAACCCCACCCGCACTTCCTTCTCCCCGTTCCCCCAGTCCAGATGCACCCGGGCCGTCTCAAGCCGGAGCACTTTTCCTCCCGCCACCCGTACTGCTACAGTGCTTTGCAGGCGGTCGCTCGGCGGAACCAGGTGAGGCCGGACCAGGGTGATGGTAGCCCCGGAGTCCCGCAGCCCCTCCGCGGGCCGCCCGTTTATCCACACCGCCTGGCGGTGGTGACGGCGGTTGTCATCTGCGGCGGCTTGCACAGGGTCGGCCTCG
This sequence comes from Leptobrachium leishanense, assembly GCA_009667805.1. NCBI lineage: Eukaryota > Metazoa > Chordata > Amphibia > Anura > Megophryidae > Leptobrachium > Leptobrachium leishanense. Next base: position 16,650 of record RXON01002552.1, read on the forward strand.
TGCAGCTGCTCCCACCATTCCTCCGGGGCCTCCGGCCACGGAGCTCCGGCGTCGCAGCAATGGGCCGCCGGCGATGGCCTGCCGGCCGGCCGGGTCAATTCCGGTCGGTTGGGACAATGTTGTTTGTAGTGCCCCTCCTGGTTGCACCCGTAACATCGGACGGTAGCCATGTTGGTGGGCCGGCTGGGGCCCCGTGCTACTGGCGCTCGGACCGCTGGTGCTGGAGGTGGTGGAAGTGGTGGAGGTGGTGGGGCGGGCAAAGCCGGGCGACCGGCCGGGGTCCGCTCTCCCCCCGGCAGCTTCCGGGTGTCCGTATACTCGTCGGCCCAGGTGGCCGCTTGTTGCACCGTATGGGGTTTCTTATCGCGCACCCACTCTCGGATAGCGGAGGGTGTGTGCTCAAAAAACTGCTCGAGCAGCAGCAGCTGGGTGATCTCGGTCACCGTCTCCGCTTGGCTTCCCGAGAGCCAGGTGCGCAGGTCCCTCTGCAACCGATGGGCCCACTCCACGTGAGTGGCGCCACTGGCCGGCGGGAATTCCGGAACTTCATCCGGCTGGCTTCGGGGTCACGGCGTATCTACTCAGCAGCGCCTGCTTGACGTGCGAGTAGCTGGTGGCCTCGTCGTCCGGCACCGTACGATAGGCCTCGGCGGCCCGACCGGTCAGCTTACTGGCCAAGATCCGTATCCAGTCGGCGCGGTGCACTTCATGCACCCGACACAGGCGCTCGAAGTCTTGGAGGTAGCTTTCTATTTCCTCCTCGGCTTCCCAAAACTCCTTGAACGCCTGGAACGGCACTTTCCGCCCGGAGTATCGATCTGACGGAGAGCGGCTACTCCGCCGACTTCGCACTTCGGCCAGCCGTAGTTCGTGCACCCGCTCTCTCTCTCTCTCCTCTTCCTGACCGAGCTCTCGACCGAGATTCCTCAGTTCCGCTTCCGATGGGGCCGGACCCATCATGGAGATCCGCTCCCGCATCTTCCGGCAGAATTCACTATCTTCGGGCTCTGCGGGGACGGTTGCCGGTGCTGTGTCAGCAGGCAACGCCGCGAACGCCGCCTCCTGATCCATCCTCTTCAGTTCCTCCATCAGGGTCTCCCGACTCTTGGAGCCCGGGACACCGCCCCGGTTCTCCAGCATGCCACGCAGGACGTCCCGCTTGTATGCACCATACCCGGCCATGATGAGGGTCCCCCTGGGGTCTGCAGAGAGCGATCCCACCGCTGCCACCAGTATGACGGAATGGGGATGTTGTTCCGCCTGCGGGTGTGCTCAATCTGCGTGACCCCGTCGCTTACCGCTGGCCCGACTACCGAGTGACACGCACCGGCGTCTCGTGCGGCCTGGCGTGACCCTAGGAAAGGGTTAGGGGCGGGCGGAGGGGACCCCTGCCTAGAACCAGTCCGACCACTGAGCCATACAGCACTCAGCGTCCCGAGCAACTGGTTCACTGACCTTGGGTGTGGGACGTCTGTGGAAACCGGCTCTGGTAGCCGCGGAGAAAGATTCGGATCTTATGGGGAAACGTTTCGGATCTTATGGGAAACGTTTCGATCCGGGGGCGGGTGTCTCTTCGGAACTTGGGCGGCGGACTGTTCGGATCGGGAAGGGATGGAGGGTCGGATCGGGTCGGGTCTGAGGGAAGCTTCGGATCGGAGTGGGGGATAGTTTCGGAACTGGCGGGACCAATGGAGAGTTCGGGCCTTACCGCAATACCGAGGCGCGGTACACGGCCGCTCCCTTCGGTTCGGATCTCTCGTTCTGGAAACCGAAGCCTCTCCCGCGGCGCCTCTGCCCTGATCCTTGATGCAGGCACAGAGCGCTCGGGTCGGTTCGGATCTGGAACGCCGCACTCTGAGACCACGAGGGATTCTCAGATACGAAAATGCGGCGGAGACAAAGTCACATCAGTCGAAGCTGGATGCACTGCAGAATCTGGCTTTATTGTTTACAGTTCAAGCATTTATCACCTCTGCACACAATTAGAATACAATGGGACTCCTTGCCCGCCCTCCCAGGACCCATTGGCCCTTAGCCTTCAGGGAGTCGCCAATTCGGACCGGATGGTCCGAATCGGCCATTTTACGATTCGAACCGGATGGTCCGAATCGGCCATTTTCCGAATCTAGAATTCTGACTAAGCATCGACAAGGATCGGAAAATGCGGCGAGCAAGGCAAACAAAGGGAAAATACATTACACAATAAACCAACGGGGAACACTTTATTACACCACACAATAATCACATCTAAATAAAATACTGGTAAAACGGGGTGCGTGCCACCACACCCAAGTGTCCATGTCACCACTGTCACTGCCACGCCCCTGGCTGAGGGTGCTGAGCCATCCCGTGACACCCAGTAACTGAGTGTTTATCTTAGCCAGGTGGAGGATTGGTTTATAATGGGAAAGGTTTAAGTGAATAGAATAGAGCTGGTGTTTAAGAATTGAGGCGTGTATATCTGTGGTGCGGTCTATAAACCTAAAATATCTGTCCATTAGATTATTGCGTGTCACAGTATCGCTACTAATCACGATTTATAATCACTTGTAAATTGTATCTTGCTAATCCGTTGATAACATATGATTGTATGAAACTTGACGTGTAAATAAATTTTGGCTTGAATTGTTTTACCGTTACGCAGTCTCATATCATCTTTATTGATTTTATTGTGTTAAAAAATATCTAGATAGCATCAAAAGAACTCGGGATAACGCGCCATATATTTGTTAAGACGTATATTCCTTGATTGGTTATTAATCCCTATTTTAGGGGTTAAATACCAATTTATACCACTGGTATTGGAGGCACTGTCAATAATATATATATATCTATATATATCTACAATAAGAAAAATATACGTCATAATTAATATATCCCTGACCTATTAAAGAAGTCAATAATCTCTAACAGTATGTGCAGGCAATTCGCTGACATTTAGCGAACTGCCTACTCTCTGGATAGCCGAATGGCCAGGATAGGTAACCAAACGCTGAATTTCACTGTTCGGTTACCTTTCGCCATCAATTCGGATCTCTTTGAATAACCCATTATGTGTTAATCACAATGTTTTCCCCTGGTTTTGTGGCATTTCAGCGGTTAATGGGTATTCAAGATGCAGCATTGGGTACAGTTTTATATTTTCCATTACGTTACCGGCATTTCAGGGGTTAATGGGCATTAAACATGCTGTGCTGGATACTAGTTAAAATTTTCTCTTTAGGGGGTTATTCAGAAAGCAATGAAATTTCACAGAAATGTCGGTGCTCTCTCATTCGGCGCACTTCCGCAAGTTTAATTCACCATCCTTGGGGTGAATTCAGCATTCACCGCATGGTTCCCAAAGTGCGCCGAACGGGATCCGTCGATCATCCGTCGTTTCTGTAGTTACAGCAGCAATATTCTTTGGATATGATGTATTGTTTTAGAATAAGTCAAAATTATGTCTTTTATCATCTCCTTAGTATAAGTGAGAGATACGTCAATGCATGAGAGGTAGAATAGTGCATTCCCATGAGGGAAAGTTTAGGTGTGGTCCTAATTGAAGTGAAGTGTAATGTCCTGGAATCAATGCATTGTGTGTCCTGTCCTGGAATGATCTGAATGCTTACAACGAACAGTACATGGCCAGTTATAGTAGATTCCACGTCATTCTCTTATCTATCTCCTAATTTAAATATAATGTTTCTCTATGGGAATTCTCCATTTTATTCTTTAAAATGTAATATTTACTACACCTCAAGATGGCAGTGTTGCTTGTCACATAAAATTAGTAATATTTTAATTCTACTATATTTGAATTATATGACAGAGGTAAAAAATCAATCTCCATATCTTGTTTTGAACAAAGATCTCACAGACATGTGTCTGTGGCTGTCAAATTGTTATTTAAAATCTTCATTTCTATCCATTTCAAAGAATTTAAAGTACTTCTTTATCAGCTACATTCCTTTGCAATTAGATCAGCAACTTACTGTTACGTTTTCCCTGGTTTTGGCTGTGCCCCATGGTGGTGAAGGGTCTTCATGTCTGTTTTTCCCCTGTGGTGTGTTTGGCCATGCTGTTTGGGGCTGTTCTGGGGTTCTTCTGATGTGATCTCCTGGACTGGGGTCACATGGCCCAATCATACAGACCCACTCCCTATAAATATCCCAGCAGCACAGAGCATCATTGACGGTTTGTGGAGTTTGATGGTGGTTGTGTCCTGTTAGTTCCCTGTGCTGCTGCAAATCATTCTTGTTCTAGTGCATTCTGGTTTTGACCTCGGATGTGTTTCCTGACAATCCTTTTCTGCTGACTCCTGGTACTCTGTATGCTGATCTGTTGCCAACCTTGCCTGAACAACCATTCTTATATGTTTCATGTGTTTTTTTTGTCCTAGTTTAGTATAGTCTCCGAGGCCATTAAAAGGACCTCCTCAGTGCAGGTTGTTTTGTCTGTCTTGTTTATCCCTTGCCCTTCTTATTTATATTTATCTGTTAATTCTTTGTGAGAGTTTTTCTTAGAAGTATTCCCAGCATAGAGATTCCTTTAGTTTTCTCCTGGCCCTCCTGTTCCATGTGTCACTGTCTGGTTCCTGTATCATCCTGAAATGGTGTTCAGTTCAGGTCCTGTTTTGCCAAGTCTGTCAGTTTGTTGACTGCCCTGCAGCCTGCATAATTCATCTACTGTCATTCATTGTTCGTGTTTCTGAGCGTGTCCTGGGTTATCTGTCGGTCTTGAAACCTTTGGAGCTTAGTGGTAATTCAGTCCTACTTTTGTGCTCCTTGCATTTGGAGAAACAAGTCTGGTTTAAGGATCTGTCCAGTGCCCAGTCAGTAGCTCACCTGCCTTATGGGCTACACTCCATGTTCCAAGCCACCACGATGGCCCAAGAGGGGGCCAACAGTTACATTTACATTTAAAACAGCTTTTTTCTATTCTTCAGTAAATACACCGTTATAATATACTTCAAAATATTTCTTAATATAATTTTCTGTGCTATTAATAAGATATATTGATTATACGAATATATTTTCGTGAATATATTGATATACTTGCATAGATATTTTATTTTATATTTCTATACCAGGAAAGAAAATATCTTTAATACAAGGAAAACAAACCTATAAATTGTCTGTCGTGTCTGACACTAGGCTCAGCCATACAAAGACATTTTATCTCTATCGATTATAAAAACACACATAACTCTTATGGTTCACCTAGCAATGAACTCTTCAAATAAAATCTTTGAGTTCATTTCTAAAACTAGGATAAAAATTGAGAAAGGAAAGATTTGTTTCATATAAGAATATAGATATATGATTAGACAAGATGGCTACAAACATTTGAATGTTTGGAGGACAGCGTAGAAATAAGAGATGAGAAGAAGGATTGTTTGGCCAAGTGGAGGGCAGAGGTGTATGACCGGAGAATAAACTTGAAGTGAACAAAATCAGCTTCAGAGCGGGATTTCCTCCAGGCACGCTCTGCAGTGCGGGAGCATCTTTGCAGGTAGCAAGTCTGGAGGGTGTGCCAGGGCTGAAGCTGGCGGCGTGGGGCCTTACAGAGTCGAAGAGGAGCAAGAGTGTCTAGAGCAGAGATAAGAGTAGTGTTGTAGTGATTAGTGGCAGCATCAGGGAAGGTGGAGGATGAGGTATGAGGGAGGTGGTGAAGTAGGTTGGAGAATTGATGGGGGTCCACAGCATGTAGATTTCTGCGAGTGTGTGTGCGGGGTGGGGGAGCAGGGTGTTTAGGAAGTCCAGATAGGTTGAAAGAGAGAAGGTGGTGGTCAGAGATGGGGAAAGGGCGACAATTGAACTCAGAAATGGAGCAGAGGTTGGAAAAGACAAGGTCAATAGCGTGACCATCGCGGTGGGTAGGGGAGGGAGGATTGTGTGAGTCCAAGGGAGGACGTGAGTGAAAGAAGTTTGGAGGCAGCAGGGGCGGAAGGATCATCAATGGGAATGTTGAAGTCCCCGAGAATTAGGCATGGAAGATTAGAAGACAGGAAGTGAGAAAGCCAGGTAGCAAAGTGGTCAAAGAACTGGGAGGTTGGTCCCGGTGGGCGGTAGATGACTGCCACCCTGAGAGCCAGAGGAGAGAACAGGCGGATGCAGTGTGTGTTCGAAGGAGGAGAAGGAGAGGGATGGGGGTGGAGGGAGATGCTGGTAGGTGCAGGTGGGAGAGAGCAGGATTCCGACCCCGCCACCATTTCTCTCACCCGGTCTGGGGGTATGGCTGAAGTGTAGACCGCCATGTGAGAGAGCAGCAACGGAGGCCGTGTCGGAGGGAGTTAGCCAGGTTTCAGTTAAAGCTAGGAGGTTGAAGGAGTTTGAAAGGAAGAGGTCATGGACGGCTGTGAGTTTGTTGCACACAGAGCGAGCGTTCCAGAGGGCGCAGGAGACAGAGGACAGGCGCTGAGGGATTATGGGAATGATCCTAATGCAGCCCTATAATGGTATCAAATTTCTGCTCTATCCCTAAGCAGTAAAGTCCATGATTTTCAGGAGACTTAAATAAGGTCCCAATAACAGAGTATATAGAGTTTTGTCTCCAATAGAACCCTCCTATTAAAACACAATATAGCAGGGATAGGGGTAAAAAGTCCTCGCGTGCACCAAGTAGGTGAGTGATAAAGGAATTAATTCCTGTTGTGTCCCTACTCACAAGTGCAGATTTCTGCTCTATCCCAGTTATAGATAGAAAACGTTAATAAATGAAAAGAGGGTCTATTAGCAGCGTGATTAAGATAAATATACATGATTAGATAGAAGTTAATAATAGGCTGAGTCAAGAAAACAGTAGAACAACCAAAAAACGGTGACTGTTAAAAAGCGTAAATACCCATCAAAATGGTACCGTGGTCGACGCACGTTTTGCCGCTTGAGAAATGCGGCTTTGTCAGGAGCTCCTGCCTTCGAACAGGCACTTCATCAATATTTGGAAAATTGCCTACTTTCTGAATAGCCGATTGGCCACGAAATTGCACCGTATGGGGAAGCTCACTGTTCGGTGTAATTTCGTGGCAATTCTGTGCTTTTAGAAGGAGTTCAACAAAAAAATATAATGAGCGAACAGACTATAAGGATCAGTCACTGTTTATCTGGGAGCGGCAAAACCAATGGCAAAATTGCCTTTATTGAATGACTAAGAGTTTCGCCGCTTGAGGAATGCGGCTTTTTCAGGAACTCCTGCCGTCGAACAGGCACTGTATTTCACTGGCAATTCATCAATACTTGGCAAACTGCCTACTTTCTGAATAGCCGATTGGCCACGAAATTGCACCGTATGGGGAAGCTCACTGTTCGGTGTAATTTCGTGGCCAATTCGGTGCTTTTTGAAGGAGCACTAAATGGTTAAATCCATTGTACGGTGCTATTTCGGTGCAGTTCAGCTATTCAGAGAGCTGTAAATTCTCCAAATACTGGCAAATTGACAGCGGAATCCGGTGCAGTTCGCCTCAGATCACCACAATACATTGATCTTTGGCGGCCGTGAAATTGTCCCATAGAGAAGTAATGGTTAATCTATTCAGAGACGCTGAACTGCACTGAAATGTTTGCCAAATTCCCATTTTTTCCCGATTTTTCCGTGATTCAGTTCTACAAGTTTAAAGAGGTGAAACCCATAAGATTCCATGTAAAAAAAATATTATCGTTTGTATTATTAACGTTTATTCTTTTCAGTTCCAGGAAAAATACTTATTTTTAGGTATTTTTCTGTATTTCTTTAGGCAAACATTTTTATTCCGTTTTTTTAATAACTTTATTTTATTCTGTAACAGGGGCAATGAGAATGTTCGCATGGACCAAAGTGCCAAATGCTCAGAGTTCGAACCCCGTCAGGGGGCTAATATCTTTTGCTGTATTTAATTTTTAAAAAAATACTCATTCTCTTCATGGGATGCACTAATCTTCATATTAGCACTTAATTTCACTAAAAACCCTACAGCTTCTTTACAATTTTTAAGACAAACTGAGCTTCTCTGGACACACAGACACCTACGTCACGCCGGCTGCGACACCGGTCACATGACACAATTCGCAGCCGCACTGCCAACTACTAGCATTGCGTCCGCTTCAAGCCTGGAAACTGCACAGCCCCCCCCCTGTCAGTCACACAGGAAGAGAGTGAGTGAGGCAGCCCCCCCTGTCAGTCACACAGGGAGAGAGTGAGTGAGGCAGCCCCCCCCTGTCAGTCACACAGGGAGAGAGTGAGTGAGGCAGCCCCCCCTGTCAATCACACAGGGAGAGAGTGAGTGAGGCAGCCCCCCCTGTCAGTCACACAGGGAGAGAGTGAGTGAGGCAGCCCCCCCCTGTCAGTCACACAGGGAGAGAGTGAGTGAGGCAGCCCCCCCTGTCAGTCACACAGGGAGAGAGTGAGTGAGGCAGCCCCCCTGTCAGTCACACAGGGAGAGAGTGAGTGAGGCAGCCCCCCCTGTCAGTCACACAGGGAGAGAGTGAGTGAGGCAGCCCCCCCCCCTGTCTCAGCCCCCCCCCCCAAGCTATAGAATCTGGGAAGGAGTTGCTGCTCTTCACCCCTGGGGGCAACGGATTCCAGGAGGCACAGGGGTCCTTTAATAACATTAATAATAATCATTAAATACACATTCTGCTGTTTTCACACAGGGTTCACACTTTCTCCCTTTGTTTTATGGCATTTTATGGGTATTTCATTTGTTCTTGCTGTAATGGCATCTGAGGGGTTACTGGCGAGGCTGTGTGCCGCACTGTGTGGTAATCACAAGGCTTTCTCCTAGTTTTGTGGCGTTTCAGGGGTTAATGCGGCGCTGGTTACTGTTTTATATTTTCCCTTCAGTTTCCGGCATTTCAGGAGTTAATTTCGCCGACTTCGTTTTTGAATTCAGCTTTCACCGCAAGGTTCACAGAGTGCGCCGAAGGGATCCCTCAATAAACCTGCCGAATACAGCCGACGAATCGTTGCAGATAATGCGAATGCCAGCGGTCAGCCGGTGAAAAAAGCCGATCGACCGTCACACTGAGGGTAGAGAAAAGAAAAAAAAAAATCGCAATTTTAAACCACGTTTAAAAAAAATGCATGAAAATAATAAAAAGTCCTATAAGTAATAAAAAGTTCTGTTACAGAATAAAAAAATTGGCTTTTACAGAATATGGGAATCAAAAATTTCACCGACAAAAAACCTGAGAAATGCCGGAACAAATCCAAAAAAATTTACTGCAAATAAAAAGAATAGACGGTTGCCAAAAAAATAATGAAAATGAGATTTTTTTTTAAACCTATGGGATTCGTCTGTTTAAACCTGTCGAACAAAACCACCGAAAATCTGGGCATTTCCACAACTTTTTAGTGCAGTTCGGCGTTCTCTGAATAGATTGTCCCATAGAGAAGAAACAGTTAATTTCACTGCCACGACTTGCGGCAACTTGCACTTTATTTCACTGGCATTTCTCCAATATTTAGTGAATTGCCATCTTTCTGAAAAGCCGAATTGCCACGAAATTGCACCGTACTGTGAAATTCATTCGGTACAAAAGGGGGAAAGTTCAGCGCTTTTTGAATAACCCTTTACTTTACCGGCATTTCAGGGCTTATGACGGCAAATACACATTTACAACGGTTTATTCCTAAATCTGCTTCCCTTGCCGCTATACCTACCGGAATGTAACAGCGATATAGAAAGGGTAATAGATACATGGAATAGTCTCCCAGTGGGGGCAGTCACAGTGATATAGAAAGGGTAATAGATACATAGAATAGCCTCCCAGTGGGGGCAGTAACAGTGATATAGAAAGGGTAATAGATACATGGAATAGTCTCCCAGTGGGGGCAGTCACAGTGATATAGAAAGGGTATTTTGCCCCCACTCGGAGGCTTTTTGTAACCGTCATATTGGACACTTTTTCCTACATTTAAAGTTTTTTAATCGTTTTTTAGTTCTTGCAGATGGATTTCTGGAGTCAATTCAGGAACATTTGCAGAATAATGCAGTGTGTGTGTTTTAAACATAGGCGTCTCTACAGGGGCGCAAATAGGGGTTATTCCTAGCCCCCCATGTGCCCCCCTCAGGATCAGCATCCAGCTTCCCCCACATCCTTCAGACCGCTGTATCTCCGTCCCTGTGCGTCACAAATGGTCGATGGAGGAGTCGTTGGAAAGGGCAGAGTCTGACCATGACTATATTCAGTGTAAAATGCAATCATAAATAATTAAATAAAACCTAATTTATTTTTTTCAGAGGATTGAAGTGGCTCAGCTGTGAAGGGGTTAACGGTCAGAGTATATATTGCCTTGTGTATTACTTTAGTTATGCCTTGGTTTACTTATATATTAACCCCTTAAGGACGGGAGTAATTTTACAACTTCGGCGCTGTTTCGGAAGTAGAAGTTTGCTGAGCTCATTTTGACCGTTTTTAAGCCACGTATTATTATCCCACCCAGACAAATTATATATCGTTCTTTCCGGCAGACTCGGCAGATTAATAATATATAATTATTATATGTATAGGTCATGCCCTGCCAAAATGCTATAACAAAAAATGTAAAAAATTTAAATAAATGTGAATTTTCAATAAAATTTCAATCTTCCACAGTGTGTAAAGTGTTTTTTTTTAAAATTTTATTATCCGAGGCTCTGCGGTCATATGCTATGGGGTAGATTTGTTAAAAAAATTAGAAGGGGGAACCCATTTTTTTTTTGGGGAGAAATTGCGTGATTTTAGCTAAACCCCCCCAAAAAAAATCATTAGTGAAGCATCATTGTTCACATTATAATTGAAATGTGAACAATAGTACTGCATTAAAAAAACACGTATTTATTTTTTTATTATTTTTATTTTTACTTTTTTTAAACTTTTATTTTACTTATAACATGGTCATGTTTAATATCCTTGGAATGGCCATGCTCTGGCCTTTCCAGAAATATCATACATGACCCCTAGCTGCCACCGATCAGGAGATAAAGGGGTCAAAGAACCCCCCTATCTCCTCTATGGGATTTCCATAGGAAATCCCTTTGCAGCGCAGGGGGTTCCCGGTTAACTGACATCATCGTGCATGGCGCGATGAGTCAGTTGAGCGGGGTGACCCAGAGGTGAGGGCGCCATCCAAGATGGCGGCCCCCCACCGGAAATAGGCCGCGATCGGGCACAAATTAGTGCCCGGTCGCGACCTGGCAACTAAGGGGTTAACCCCCATACATCGCTGGAAAGGTCAGGCTGTGACCCTTCCAGCGATGCTGGCCACAGCCGCCTGGTCCCCGGCGATGGGGAGATAGAGGGATCCAAAGGATCCCCCTCCCCTTCAGGCGCTTCCCCTGCTCCGGCGGGGGGACGCCTGAAACTGACGTCGCGCTCCCGGCACGATGACGTCAGTGCGCCGGAGGAGGAAACCCCGCCGATCTGACTCCGTGGGACTCAGATCAGCGAGGGAGCCGCGGAGGAGGTGAGTATCTCCCGGGGGGCTGAAACGCCAAGGACTTACAATTACGTCCTGCGGCATCAAAGCCGCCTAATGCAGGGTGTAATTGTACGTCCTGCGGCGTTAAGGGTTAATGGGCAGGCTTCATCCCTCACAGTATACATTTTATCATAAGGGTAAAAAACCCACCTCCTGGCAGACCAATAGTCTCGGGAAATGACAGCCTCGCACAGAACATCAGTATTTTTTGTTGACATGAATTTTTGCGTCCCTTTGTTTCTAACCTTCCTTCCTTCACGACTCGAAAGACTTTAGCTCTTATAAAACGATCTTCCTCTTCCATCCCAATCACTACTATCTGCACTAGATGTCGAATCTTTATACAGTAGTATCCCTCGCGAACAAGGTTTAAAACATGTAGAGATGTATCTTCAAAGAAATGATAACTTCTCCCAAAAGTTCATGACCTTTATCCGGGATCTTTTAAAACTTACACTTACTCATAACTATTTTCTTTTCGAGGGTAAAT